>VWZD01011593.1:517590-568578 GCA_013396695.1 Sakesphorus luctuosus
CGCGCAGGTGGCGGCGGGTGCGGAGGGAAATGGCAGCGGGGCCGCGCTGGGTAACGGACCGGCCAGACCCGCCGCCGCTTCGGCCCCGGGCTTTCTTGGTCTTTGTGGGGCTTTTTTAGAATTATTTTTTATTTTCTAGGCTAACAGCAACAAGTCATCGGCGCCCGCGGGGATGCTGCACAGCCGCGCTCGGCTCGGGGACCCTCCGCACACACAGCCCCGCACGGACCGCCCGAGCCCCGCGTCCCCCGGCACCGGCCGGAGCTGTCCCTCCTCCCGCCGGGAAAGGGGACCGGGGAGGGAGAGGAGGGGAGGAAGGGGGGAAAACAGAAAAAGAAAGAAATAATAAGAAGCCAGGCGCAGATTTACCTCAGCCGCGCAGGCAGTGAGTCAGTTCCATCCCCCTTTTGTTTGTGTGTTTATTAGTGTCGGCTCCCTCTGCCCAGTGGAGGTGTGTTTGTGCACGGCAGTTGGCTGTGGGGGCACTAAGGCGGCGGAGGAGCCGTAGCTAAGGGTAATCCTGTTTTTACTTCCTCCATCTTCAGAGAGCAGAGGGTTAGCCTGGGACAGCTGGTCAAACCCCGAGAAACCGATCCGGCGGCGGCGGCGGCAGCGCTGCCTCCCTCCTCCCTCACACACACACAGACACACAGAGACACACACTCTTCACTGCCTCCCTCACGGACACACAGACAGACACACACTCATTCACTGCCTTCCTCACACAGACACACACACTCCCTCCCTTCCTCACACAGACACACTCATTCGCTGCCTCCCTCACTCACACACACACACACAGAGACACAGACACACACAGAGTCATTCACTCCCTCCCTCTCTCACACACACACACACACAACACACACACAGAGACACAGACACACTCNCACCCCCACACAGACCCACTCCTTCGCTGCCCCCCTCCCTCACACACACAGACACACACACACTCATTCGCTGCCTCCCTTCCTCCCTCCCTCCCTCGCAGACACGCGTGCTCACCCCCTCACACACCCCCTCCCTCCCACACATTCCCTCCCCACACGCACTCACAGTGGGTCCCTCACGCACACACACGGACACGGATTCGCACCCACACTCCCTCCCTCACGCTCCGTCTCTCACACCCCCGCGGCCCCACGCACACCCCCCGCACTCCGCAGCCCCCGCAGCCCCCGCAGCGGCGAGAGGCCGCTCAGCGCGCTCGGCAATCGATTACAGGACAAGTGCGGCCGCCGCCGCCGCCACAGTGCGCGCCTGGCGCGGACACGCGCCCGGGGCACGGCCCCGACAGCACCGCCCGGCGCTGCCGATTGAGCGGCCGCGGGAGGTGCCGGCGGGGTTTGCGCTCCCTTTGCGCCGAGAGACAGCCCGGCTGCAATCAAGACCTCTACGTGCCGTTCCCCCCTCTCCCGAGGAAGTCGGTGCGGTGGGGAAAGGGGGAAAATCGGAATTATTGTCCTGAGGGAAACCCTGTCGCTGCCCCACAGCCAAGGCTGGAGGAACAGTCCGGAGTGTTCCTCACACTGGGGGGACACCCCACAAGTGAGGGGGCACCCCACAAGTGCGGGGACAGTCCCACAGTGAGGGATCTTCCCCACAAGGAAGGGACATCCCCATAAGTGCGGGATTACCCCCGCAGACCCACTCGGGGGCCTGACCCAAAGCCCCCCCAGCTGTCTCAGGGTGCGTGTGTGATGTGGAGTCCTGGGGCAGGTGCAATAGCATCGCCCTGGTCCCTTCCCTTTGGACTCTGCTGCGTGCTGGGGACTGTGGCAATGCCACCATGAGACACCGGAGTTAACGCTCCATTAGGAAGATGAGGCTATGTATGTTATGCATGATAGGCACAGGTATTATTAGATTTAAATTTGCAAAGTTAAGCATGCAAACACTAGGAAGCATCATAATTCAGGCTGCCCATGCACCCTTGAGCCTCTTCACCCAAAAGAGCAACCCGTGGGAATAATGGAGATTACCATTGCTTTTTATTGGTACTCAATGGGAGTAACATGTGCATTTTACCACCGAGTTTCAGACGTGCACTGATGGAAGTACCTCCATCACTACATACCCACGTTCTTTGTGTGTCAAAGGCTCTAGGTGCCTGAAAACTCTACTTTCAAACAACATCTAAACTACAAAATCTTGAAGCAAAAGCTTAACTCTTGCTCTAACTACATAAAAGTGCAACACTGTTGTTAGAGACAACAAGGCAAACCCAGGTTTTATTAGCACTGTCACTTCACATCAAATGAGCCACCCAAGCCTGAGAGAGACAAACTCCACTTTGGAAAAGATGTGAAATTATTCACCCAATTTATCAACAGCTACAAATTTTAGCCAGTTAGTCATTTCACCATGTCTGTGAAGTGGTTAATTTAACTCTTCTCATTTTGCATGGAAGAAGGCAAAAAGGTTAGGGGACCGGCCCAAGGCCACAGAGAGCACTCAGAGCTGAGCCTAGAAAGCACCCTTCTTGTTTCCCACGCCTACGTTTTAACAACTAAACTTGGCTTGCCTATACCAGAAAATAGACTGGCATAGCTGGAGCTGGGTAATTACACCATAACAGTTTATGTCGGAATAGCTCTCCTTGTGGACACTCTCCTCAGATGGAAAGTGATTTCCCAAAATGAATTCACTCAACAGTACACACTCTGAGTTTTGCCTGTCCCCCTGCCCCCACCGCCTTCATTTTGGGGGGGTTAAAATTCCTAAGATCCAGCTCTCAGCAGCATTTTGAAGCCTTTTATCACTTTTACAAACCATTAAAAAGCAGGGACAAATGCAAAACATGTCATTGAAATGCTACAAGTCTTGTTGTCAAGATTTTTATTGTGCTTTTCATCAAAATGTTGAAAACTGAAAGCTTCCAGCTGGCTCTCCTTACAGGTAATAATTTAATAGCTAACAGCTTCTCTCCCAAAGCTGCTGGAAGCTGCCTGAGCCATGGAAGATGATGGGAAAAGCCAGACCCATCCTCTACAGTAAATATTTCTGATTTTTTAATCCTGCTGCTTCATAAGCTTTCACAACCAAAGAAAGCCTTGAAAAGAAGAAGGAGTGACCAAAGGAAAAGTAAGGGGCAGGGAATAAGGTGACAGGGCTTGCCTTTGAGAACCAGCTTGTTAAGTCCGAGGACTGCAGAGATGAGCATGTCCTGGCTACAGCAACACAAGGGACAATCACTGGTTTCAGTGCAGAACTTGGGATGCAGCAAGAACTCCACAGTGATTCACATCAACAAACTCAGCAGAGCAGCTGCAATGATCTTGAGGACCAAGTGATGGTTTGGGGATCAAGAGACCAGGACTCAAATCCAACCATCGCCAGAGATTCTCTGCCTAATTTCAGCCAAGTCATTATTTCCTGTTTCAGTTCTCCTTTTCTAAAATGCAGAAATTAACACAATAAGAGTTTTCCTTCTGTTGAGCAGTGTCCCAGGAGAGCTTCTCAGCTTTGTCAGGGAGTTCTGTCACATTACAAAGGTCACTCTGGTACATCTCTGAAAGAGCCATTTCTGGTGCTCTTGTGAGCCCCTTTCCCTTCCATTCCCATAGACAGGACCTAAGCAGCCTTCTCACAGCCCACCCTGCCTTGGGACAGTGTCCTGTCACACAAGGCCAGCTGTCCCATGGATCACAGGCTGTGCCAACAACCACTTACTCGAGACCCATGATGTCCTGCCAGGCTTTTGCTCAGTCTCCATGGGCCTCAGTTCCCCTCCTGTGTGCTGGAGATAACAGAGCTCTCCCATCTCACAGGAGAGTTTAATTCCTCATCATTTGACAGCAACGTGCTTTGATAGGTTTGATGGGCTCAGCCTGTATTCAGCTAAATATTTAAACATTTAACCCCTGTATGCACATGCGTGCACACATACACAGCCATCACCCTTTTATGTAAATTCTGCTTTAAATTATCTAATTCTCCTTTTTTATATGCCTGTATAAAGTCAAGGTGCTCTAGGAGTTCATGCCTCGAAGCTTCTATTAGGTGCTCACAATAAATAGTATCTCATCATGGCACAAGCTGCAGACTTGTTTATAGTAAGCAAATTAAAGAGGACGCATCTGACCCTGTTGCCTGGGACAGCAGTGAGCACTGCAGAGCAGCAGACACCCCTGCATCCTTCACTTGCTGTTAGACTGAACCTTCTCTTTTCTACACATAGAAGGGGCACTTTGAAGACAAACTGGATCCAGTCCCAATATGCTTTGAAGAGGACAAACACAGACCTTTCTTTACTTAACTGTGTGTTGAGCAATCTAAAAACCATATAAGCACTAATCTATCCTTTATTCCACCACCTCCTCTTTACTACAATGTAGCACTATTTTATGCTTATATGCATCGATAAAGAGACCTATAAAGAAAATAATGAACACCCTTGAATACCTTCAGAGCATACTCTATTAATTTTAAAGGGAACACAACATACTGTATCCCTTGTATTTCACCAAGATAAAAGCCTATAGATTAATTCCTGTTAAAACAGTTGGTATTTTCAGGACACGCAGTTGTAATTTATGGAGAGGCATAATACTTATAATAGCTCAAAGGCCACAGAAACTGTAGATCTGTGTCTGTTACTGTAGTTGTACAGGCATTCATTGTACAGAGAGCAGTTGAAAAGGCAGAGTATGTAATCTGAATACTAAATTTGTGAATAGTTTCTCACTTGGGCTGGTTGGGCTTTCCAAGAGCAGCGGATGCTTTGCGGGGGACATTGTAAAACATTCTGCTAATACATCACATGGTTGCTGTATTTTCTTATCTCTACTGTCAGAGCTTTATTCATGAAGACCCAAGATTCGATTTGTAAAAGGGCACCAGCTCCTGCTCTGTGCTCTCCACCTGAACTCAGTGTACTCCATATGAGAGTATTTTCACAACAAATACTTCTTCCTTCTTCTAAAAAGTGGGCAACTTTAGGTGTATATAACCCAGAAGTATGCAAGAAACAAAGATCCTTTCCTTCACCCGCACATATTCCGATTGCTACATTCAAATTACTTGGAAAATAGTATTATATTTTCTTTTTTATCATCCACAATAAAAGTGTACAGGTTTTCTCTTTTATTATGGAGATATAAACGTATATGGATATTTCATTTATGAGGAAGGGAAATTCTAAAGTGTCCTAACAAAATTTAATTATGACACAAGCTACTAACACAGAAGCCTTGAGCCTGGGATCATTTTTATTCTTTGCTTGTACAGCACCTAGCACAATGAGGATTTATGCATGACCTAGCTTCCCACTTAGTACTTCAACAAAAATAAGAATTAACTCTTGCTTTGCTTGCGGCTGGAAACTACAGTAGCAACAGGATTACATCCATCCCATACTGCACAGAGAATAACACAGAATTAGGAGGCTCATGAAGCAGCCAATGAACTGTACTGGATCTATTTAAACTACTGGAGCTGCTGGATGCATTTAGGCAGATAGACAGTTGTTATTCAAGTGGAAATTTGGCAAAATTACAGGTGTCAAATATGTTGAGTATTGCAAAGTGCCAAAGAACATTCAGTGACAAATGACCAGGCTCCAGCTTTGCAACAGCTGAAACTTTGGTGGGAATGGACTTCTTCCACTTCTCTGTGATAGGGTTAACATGAAGATTGAATCTCAAAAGGTCAAAATTTGCCATTTGGGTTTGAACAGGCTTCTACTACACAGAAGACTTCTACCAAAATATTCTGCAACATCATGGGAGCAGGTCTTGTAAGGCCTCTGACACTGACCTGCTGGGTACTCCCTGCTGCACAGTGGCTGGATTCACAGTCCTCAGTCTGGGTGAAATACAGACCAGACACAGCCACCCTGGGCATACATTGCTGAACTTGAAAGCTTTCCACTACAGCTTTTTAAAGCTTAGCAAAGAGTTGAGGAATAAGGACATCTTCTCACAAATCCAGCCTTCCTGTAAGTGCACAGCACGAGCCAGAGGCTTCCTGTGGCCCAGGAGCCACAGGGGTGCCCCAGGCCAGGCTGACAGGAACCTCAGCAGCCAAGCAAGGTCCGTCCCACAGCCCCCAGGCCAGAGATGATGGCCAGGTCTAACCAAGAGCCCTGACCTTCAGGCAGGTCTGCAGGGATGAGGCAAGTCAGAGGCCAAGCAAAGAAGTCAGTCTATGGGTCGGGATCAGCAAGGTCCATGGCTAAGCAGGGACCTCAGCTGTGGCCATACAGAAGACCAGCACTTCCCAAACAAAACCCAGCACCTGTGGCTGAGCTCAAATGGTCTCCTGGCCCATGGCAGGATCATGGGTGGAGGCCCCAGCTGAGGCTGATCAGGGTCATTAAGGTCTGTCAGTGCCTTCAGAGTCCTCACAGCTCCAACTCTAAACAACTATGGAACAACAAGGAAAGTAATAGCTGACCTTGTGATAAAGTTAGATAGTCTGTGCATGCTCTTGCTCTGCAGAAGCTGTTATAAAATCATAGATTCATTCAGGTTGGAAGAGACCTCTATGATCATCGAGTCCAGCTGTTAACCCAGCACTGCCAAACGCACCACTAAACCATGTCCCCAAGTGCCACATCTACATTAGTCAGGCATTTGACTTCTCCTTTGCTGGAGAGCAGTGCATGAGGGGAGTATGTTTTAGGCTCATGTCACACCTTACCTTGCAAGAGCTTGCAGATCTCCGTGCAAATTAAACAGGTTATTTTCCCTGATTCTACTTGGGTGGTTGCAGGGCCTTTCTTCCAAATACCTGAAGGATGTCCTGTTTATTCATTTCACTCCTCACTCACCACATTTCCAAAAACAACACCACCCCTGTTCCGTCTGCATAGCTACAGAAAAGTCAGCATGGATCTAGTGGAATGCACTTCACCCTCCTCATCCTTGTCCCTCTTCCTTCACTGCTTTTGTAGTGTAAAGATGGGGCTTGTAGGGAGCCAGGAAGAGGCTGGGCTGAACACTGGTTGATGTGGATGTCAGAGAATAAACACGTAAACCACCTTTCAGGCTGACTCTGCAACACGACCTGATCCAGGGGAGAGGCACAGCAGTCCCAGGCCAGGAATTAGCTGGCTCTGTGCTGTTCAGTGCAATCCATGGACTCAGAGGGAGCAGTTCAGTGCAAAGTATCACATCTGCAGTGAGCACTGAGTGTGAAAACCCCATCCAAACCAGGCTTTTGATCCTTGCAGAAATGGTATGTCATGAGTCTCATGGGTAATGAAGTCAGAAGACAAAATAGTCTGAAAAAACAAGAATGCCCAGCCCTGGATCTCCTGAAGCAGCACAGCTGGGCTAACGGCTGACAGTGTCATCTCAGAGGTGACAGCCTGGGGTCCAAGCCCAGGTCTGGATTGTGGGTGACTGGCTTTCAAAGCCTTGCCTTGAAGGAGGATGTTCATTTCCCTCTCCATTTACCAGAGGTATTGTGCTATAGGCACCTTGCTTAGCCTCCAGTTCCTTGTCTGCTTCTGGAGTCCATGGAAAAGACTGATGCATCCAGATTGCAGCTCCAAGCACCAAAATTAGATTCCTGCTCACAGGCACTCTCCAGAGGAGCATTTCTTTCTCTGGTGACTATAGAGGGAGGCTGGAGATACCAGCTGGCTAAATTAGTTCCTTGCAGTGGGTGAATACCCCTGTTCATACTTCCGTTCTTCACCTGGAAAATAAAGCTGATCGTATTTCTTCTCCTCTGTCCACTGTGTTGAGAATCAGCAACACCTCAGGGCGAGGGGCAGGGACCTGTGATGGAGGCTGTGCAAGTGGGTGAGAGAGACTCTTGAAGAAAGGGGGTTATACGTTTCCTTTGTGCCTGTAAGCAAAGTGTCATCATGGAAGTGTCCTGGGGCTTAGCAGTGAAAAGAGACGCCTTAAATTAACTGGCCTTATAATCAGTATTAAAGCAGAGCCAGGTTAACTTTGATTAACCACAAATAACAATTTAGATCATAAAAATAAAACATTAGCATCTTTTTATGCTCCCATTAGCATTGCACGAAACAACATTTGACCACAGCCTTTTAAAGCTGTGTGTTAATCTTTGTTGCAAAGCATTGCTCTGATTTGCTCCAGCAGCTGAACTGGTGGGGTGCTCCACAGCATTTTTTTAGGAGACTGATTCCTTTAGTGGTAGAAGATCTCTTAATTTTCCAAAGTTTTATTTATTATTCTTATTTTACTCCAGGAAAGGAAAAACATTTCTCTACATCCAGACATTACCCAGACATAACTGTGCAAGCAAAGAAAACATAACTACATTCTTGTGGTTTGAAAATGCCTCCTTTTTCCTGTTTGTTTGTTTGTTTGTTTTTAAGAGAGAGGCATTTCTACTTTTTAGCTTTCCACCTTCTCCTTTGGGCATTTAAATCAATGAAGACATCATTTGGTCTCTATATTAAAGAGACAGTCTTGCTCCTGGCTACATACACAGTCATTTTCTTTTGAGATCTGGAAGAAGAAATGTTACTTTCTGTTTATTAACAACATAAGAAATTCTTCTAAATAAGATTTTAGGTGGTGGAATGGTGGCTAAAGAAGATGTCATTTTATCAGGTATTTTTTCTTCAGTGCACAGGCCTGAGCTTGTGCCACTAATGTCAATAGATTTCTCCTGCTGACCTTGGGTGAAAAACACCATCTAAAACTTATGAAAGTTAAAAATAAGACATTCAAATTTTAAAGCATTATGAATGAGGACACAAATAGCAAAACTTCTTCAGACATTATCATCATCTCTGTCTTAAAAATTCTTCTCCTCGTTGCTTTTCCTGGTTCGTTGCACCCATTCACTGCTAAAGAGTGTTCTCCTCAGAGCAACAGTTCCTCATGCCAAACACTCCCAGAGCTGATTATGAAGCCCTGTGGAAGCCCCAGGTCTCAACTTATTCCTTGCATTAGAAAGACAAATGCTTTTCCTAGTAGGGTGCTGCTGGTTTGGGTTTGTTGGACTGAGGTAAAACAACAATAAAAAGGGTATAATTTTACTTTCAGCTCTGAAGTTTGGTTAAAAATATCTGTTGAAAATTATCCTTAAAATCAGAAGATGTTTTCCATGGAAATTAGATCTAAAGTAGCAATAGGTCCTTAATATTGACTTGATCTTTAAGTGATTTCTGCACTATACTGAGCTGACTTAATTGGCTGACAACCAAATCACGACCCTCCAATGAGGTTGTCCTAGATGGCTGATGAAAAACTTCTGCACATTCACACAGATGACCCTTGGAAATAAAGCATTTGTCTGGCTGTACATGGTTGCTTCCTCTTTCGTAAGACAAAAGGTCTCTGTTGCAAACCCTCATTTAGTTGTCGTCTCCCTAAAATCAGAGATACTGAAAGAGAAAAAAAACTAAAACAACAACTTCTCTGAGAAATACTGTCTGTGACTGGTCTTAAAGTTGCCAGAGCTATGAAAAAACCAGCATGCCAAGCTGTGGGGCTGACCTCATGTTTTTCCATGGGAATGTTATTGTCCACTGCCTCCTTTAAGAGGTGGTTTCTTACTTTAGATAAGGGAAGCTCCATCAGCTGCTTCATAGAGCAAAACTGACACCCACTGGCCACCCCTAGTACTTGAAACATTCTGAGCAGTCCTGGCTTCAGGGCAGAACAGGACAAAGGAGAGGTGAAACAACCTTTCAGTTCATCTCAGCTCTTCTTCCTTACAGTGCATGACCTCAGCTTTGTCAGTGGTAGCCCCAAAATGCCACTGCCAAAAAGTAGGATGACACATGAGATAACACTTGGGCTCCCTTTTGCTCCTCAGGGAATCAGTTGTATAATCTCCTTTTACATGACAAAATCAGGGCTCCAATCCCTTTCAGTACGAGGATGGACCAGCTTCACTGACCATTTTGCCCTGAAATCCAAGAAGGCTTTTCCTTTGATCTGTCTCAGACTCGCTGTCCCAACAGTCCACCACACTTCCCTGCACCAGCTGTTTGCCAGTGGCCATCCACGTGCCGGTGGCCACTCAGCCAGATTTATTCAGTTCTGCTCCGGCAGAGGTCCACGCCTTCTGCATCCCAAATTTCTCTACAGTGTCCTCTCTGCTCATCACACTGCCACCTCCAGTCGCTGGAGTGTTATTATCAAGGCTCCCAAAGATAATGTTTCCTTCCAAGTGCTGTCACCTGTGTGTTGGGTGAAGATGTGTCCCCTCCCACCCCCCTGTCACAGCACAGGCCAGAATTACACTGGCATTTATTCATCTGTTTTCCAATCACATTCCATACTCACATCTGATTTGCTATCCAGTCTGGCACTTCCAATGGGATTGCCTTGGAAGGAGCTCCTCCCTACCAAATCTCTTTGCCTTACATTATCTTCTTGTGGAGAACTTCAATTTTCCCTGAGATTCAATCTAATGCTCTTATTTCCTCCTCATGTCATATATCCCGATGTGCTACTCTCTGCGATTATTCCTTGCTCCCATCTGGGCTTTGAAACTCTTCTCCATTCTCTTACGTGCTACTGATTCCATAGAGTATATCATATCCTATATGGAACATGTCACTTTGCTGAAGGGGACGTTATTATATTTTACGTAACCAGCACGTCTTTTATGCCTGCGTGATCAGTTTGCACTTCAGCTATTTTAAACATCCTGGCAGAACATTATTCAAAATTTAAAGCATGGTATCTCTAAAGCACTGTCCTGTTCCTTATCACAGCTTCCAGGCAGTGGAAAGTAACTTATATCGTTAAACAGGGAAGAGCTTTTTTTAACATTGAGCAGCTTCATCCATGCACACTCTTCCTGCCTGTGCCTGAGCTGGATCAGCCTCAAGGGAAAAAGGAAACTGGGGTAAACTGCGCTCTCCCTTTCTGAACACTCCTCCATTCAGATCATCTCACAAGGGTTTTCAAGCTACTCTAGTATTTTAAATATTTTTTTTTTAGATCCCTCACAGAAATAAATACTCTAACTTCATTTTACACTTCTCCTTTTAGCTTTCAACTTCTCCAAGTGAGCAAAACACCTCCATGCGTCGCTTTAAAGGAACTTGCTGGAGTTACAAGATGATGTTTAATAGCGGGTTAATTAAAACGTAGATGGCAACATGTGACAGCAGCCTCTCCAAGAGGAACAGAGGGCACAGTGTTGCTGTGTGTCTCCCCAGGGCTATATATATCCACTTCAGCCTCAACAAATTCCTCTCATCCACAACCTGACTTCAGGACAGGCTGCATCGAGGCTGGGTGTCCTTAGGGGGCACAAGCACAGATACCCCTAACAGTGCCATCAAGGCAACTGGCCAAAGGTTTTAGGGGCGCTCATTGCCACACCATCAGTATTACAAGGGCGGAAGATCCCACCCTGACTTCCCGGCCCTGGGTCTGAAGCACTAGACTGTCCCTGAGGGACAAGCAAAACAAAACCACTTGACCCATGGCTGTCTGGTGCTATTTGTGAGCGTGCAGAGGTGCCCTGCACACCCAAGCATTTGGCAGCAGTGGGGAAGGAGCGGAAGGGACAGTTCCATCCAAGCATAGCCATATGGGAAGGGTCACTGCCTTCAGCAAAGGGGTTACAGAAAGTACCAACCTTTCCCTTGCAGTACAAATATTCTTTATTTCATCTCACTTCAGTTTCTGGTCTTGCCTAAATTACAGTTTCTCCCAAATTACAGTGTGCATCCTCACAGCCAGAGGATGAGGTGGTTACTTGGAGAACAAGGAGCCTGTTCATCCCCAGATGTCACCATTTCCCAGAGGTGGTGGCCACTAGTGGGACACTGGAGTAGTGGGACACTAGAGGGGACACCCTGCAGCCTCACTGGGAGGAACTGGGGTCCCTGAGCACCCTGGAGAGAGGGGGTCACACTCAACACTGAGCTGCAGCAGCAGATATATCTCCTCTGCTTTCCTTCTGCACCAATAACACTATTAAAATAATATTAAGCTGCTGCACACATGGCTGAGGGCTACATATCATATATTGATTTTCCTTGCTTACAGCTTAGCCATGATTTCAGACATGCAGAAATCCATTACATCAGAATGATTTGTTCATAAATTGTTTTGTATGTCAAACGGGGAGGGGGGGGAAAAGATGTGCAATAAAGAGTCTCAGGACTTTCAGGCTATGCTCTAGGTAGTCATGGGGTCGTGAGAAAACAGGTAAGTTCCCACTCTGATTCGTGCCCACACAAGTGATACACTGTCTCTTGAATATTCTTTTCCTTATTCAGACTAGATTTGTCTCTATATAGTGGGATTTCAGGGGGAGTGAATTGTTTATTTAGATCAACTTTGTGCTGTTTAACTTTCAGATTTCACTGCCATTCTGGAAAAGTGCCCACCCCAGGCCCCTCCTGAGTATTTCCTTATTCAAGGTCTGCAAAGAGGGATAATTTGCTCCAGCTCTCAGCACAGGGGCACAAGAAGATGCTGTTATGTTTTTGCAGAGGCACAGGACCTGATTTGATTGTGTAATCTGTGGAAATGTTTGCACACTGAGTACCCACATTCTCCCATGCTGCCAGGTCATCCTTCTGAAAGCCCAGCCCAGTTTGGATGTGAGTCATAGTGGGATGTCTCTGCTTGGCAAATTCCCAAGTCCGTTTTAAGCATGTGCTGTTGACATACAACCCTGATCTTATTAACGTTTGACTCTTTAAAACCAGAGATCACAACCACTCCACTGCAGCCCCCTGAGACCTCTTCACTGTGTGCCATAAGCAGTGAGGTTCGTTTGTTACTCCCTGTATTTCTGTCCTCTCACGTTAATCCCGAGAGATAAATCCGCAGCAACAGAAACGGTTGCTTTTCCTACATAGCAACAAATGACTGGAGGGCACTGCTGAAACGCACACAGGAGCCCTCTACAAACCAGCACCAGCACACCTGGAGGGTTGGGTGCTGAGAGGGACAAGGTGGAAAGGGACAAGGTGTTTTTCCTGCTGGTGGAGACTGTTCAAAGTCACCTGTGCACGAATTTCCCCAGGATCATACACGGATGGAAATGGTACCCAGTGGGTCAGTGCTGCTGGGGACAGACTAACCCTGCAGCCCACAGACCCCTGTGTGTTTATATGTGCTCACCTCTTGGGTTTGGGGTGGAAAAGGAAGAACTTCAAGAGAATGCTGAAACCCTGAACAAAGTTAAGACTCTCAGCCCCACTGACATCCCATACCTTTACTGGGATAGCTCAAAATCTGCACAGAGATCCAGACATCCAGTGTGCTCCAGGCACTTTCTATAAAGGATGTGAATTCAGGGAGGAAATCCCAAAGAGCCAGTTTTAACAGCGTTTTCAACACAACCTTGTTTGTAGACTCACAAACAGAATTTCCATGATTTTACCACCTGTGTTCCTGTTGAGAGACAATGGCTTAGTTTCTACTTTGAAAACTAAATACTGCAGATGTGTTTGGGGGGTTTTTCCTGCTCTTTCAGACTTCCTTTTGATTGCATAAAACACATAGACTTTTTCCTTTTAATTTTAATGTTTAGGTCTCAATTCAACAGAGCACTTAAACCAATACATTCATTTGAATTTAGCCCTTTCTTTTTCATCAAGAAGATGACTTAGATGAATTCCATAAGTGTCTCTTACAGTTTAAATTACCCTTCCCACACATATTAATAGTAACAGTACTTAATATTTTCTGTAAGTCTCCTATGACCATCACCGAACAGAAGGGCTCAAAGTTGTTACAACCCACATAGATAAGAAGCAAGGACAGAGAAGAAAGAGCAACATAAAGTTCAGAAAAGAGTTAGTTTTGAGTGGTCTAATAATTTTTGCAGTATCATGGATATCAGAGGGAGGTGCAGGAAAAAAACCTGTGCACTCTTCCCAATTTTTTGCCCTTCATCCATGTTTAAAACCCACAGCCAATTTCCAGTCTTGCCATGGCTCTTCTTATTTTGGATGTTTTAATAATATTTTTAAAGGTTATTTGGAAAATAAATACAGTGATCAAAGGGGTTTTTGATCCTGAGTTCTACCTTTCCACAGATAATGGGAGCACAGAGCTGAGGCCCAGCCAGAGAGTGGCTTGGGCTGTTTGCTGCTTTCCCCTGAGGTGCCATTTATCTTACAACTACTGCAGTTTACTTTCAGAAATGTGTCTAACACTTGCACATGCATATTTTGAAAGCTGGCTCTGATAATTTAGGCAGTCATGCTTCCAGAGCCCAGGTCATTTTTAAAGCTTCCCTTTTCACAATGATGTTCCCCACTTTCACTAAAACAAAACGGGGGAAAAAAAGCCCACCTGGGACAGATCCAAAGGGAAAGCCATGCAGACCGAGAATAAAATTTCAGTCACATCACTCTCTATATCACATCAGTCCT
This sequence comes from Sakesphorus luctuosus, assembly GCA_013396695.1. Classification (NCBI taxonomy): domain Eukaryota; kingdom Metazoa; phylum Chordata; class Aves; order Passeriformes; family Thamnophilidae; genus Sakesphorus; species Sakesphorus luctuosus. Next base: position 531,881 of record VWZD01011593.1, read on the forward strand.
TCTGGACAACAACCTAGTCCAAAAAAGTAGGGAGAAGCGAGGATTGAGTACAAACTGCTATAAATTTGTCATGATCATTAGTTCAGAATAGAAGAAACAGCAAAAGACCAACCAGCTATGCAGGTTTGCTGTACCTGAAAACATGTCCTTTACAATATTCTCAGCAAATAGAAAAATGTGCAATTTGGTGCAAACTTTTCCATCAAAATCCCAAGGTGTTGGGTGTTTTCCCTCCATTTTCATTTCTGTCAGTCAAGCTTGAAAAATGTCTACCCAAACTTAAGTTCTCTACTTTGGGAAATATATTTCAGGGTTTGTGGTCTTCAGTATTTTCAAGGAAAAAAAAAGCAAACCCAGCATAGTGAATAAAAATTAGTTACCTGGATTTCTTTTTATTTTATTTTTTTATTAATATTTTCTGTGAAAAAATTATTAAATATTTTCAGCTAATTTTAGTCTTTATTCTTGCTGTTAATCCACACCTGCAGGCATGGCAACTGACAGAAGACAGGACAGAAACCAGAAGTCCCCAGCAACAGCTCTGTGAAAGGAGAACACACGGATAATAACTAAGGAATAATATTAATTGCCTTGCTCATATCAAGTTTCCAACATTCAGTGATTTCTTGCCACCATATTTAACAAAGGATACCAAGGCCACAGTCACAAACACCAGGGTGTTCCACATCATTTTTTTCTGCTCATTTTACCCCCAGCACAAACTGAGGTTCACATTGCCAAGTGTGAGCAGTTCCCAACAAACAGCCCTTATACACAAGGGCCTGGAATATCTCTGGCCATTTCTAGGTTTGCCAGGAAGAAAACAAAGTCACCTGCCCCTACCTCTGTCTCTGTCTCAGGGTGCCATAAGGCAATTTTGTCACAGCAAAGGCCATGTTCCCATGTTACCTGTTTGGACAACAGGCCAGGTTATCACAGTTTTTCTGATATCAGCTCCTTCTCAGCAAGGATTATCTGACATTTACATACATCCATGTACATGCACATACCTTGGGTAGGCTGCTACCCAAAAGTAACCATGGATATTTTTAGCTGTTCTTTTTTGAGCACACCAAGGGCAGAGGATGAACCGTGGCACCGCAGAGGTTGCCTGGGCAGTTGCACACATTTGCAGAGGATCTGTTTGAACCCTTCCAGAGCAAAACACATCCCCCATCTTTCCACTAACTCAGCTCCTACTGCTCTCCAGATCCATCTGTGTATAACATCCATGCTTCCCAAACTCTTCACCATTGTCACAACCCCCAAGCAAGAGAAAAGCAGGATCACAAGCTCCTCTCTCACACCCAGGATCGGGGAGGGCATAGGCTGCCTGCCTTCTTCTCCAGCCTTAAAACTTTCCCCAGCTAAAGGTTAAAGAGCAAGAAAGAAAGGGGTGATTTACAAAACAACCCCCGAAACTTTCCACTACACTTGAACTTTCTATTCTCTGTGGTAAAAGGCAGACGAGTTTGATGTTTATTATCAGCTTTTCCCGCTGTCACTGCACAGAGTTCCTGTAACTGCCATGGCACAGCAGGTACAGCTGCCCTTTGAGAGCTCAGGGGTGTCAGTTGGGCAGCATTTGTGCTGTTCATGGGCTCACAGCAATTAACAGCCCCTTCCCCCTAAGTGTGCAGTCAAACAATACATTAAAAGTCACTGCAGAGCATAACAGAAAGGGTTTAAATGGTAGGGGGAAAATGAAATCATAAAGATCAGGGCTGCATTTCAGCACCTCACTTCAGGCATGATAAAGTTTAAACCCAGGGGAAAATCCCACTGACGAGAATGAAGCAAGAGGTGCCTGAGCAGCACATTTGCACAGAGAGGAGGATGGAGAAGCATCATTCACTGAGGTTAGGGACAAGGGGCACCTGAGCTCCTTGGATTCCCTTTTCTTCTCCATTTGTCCACCCTAAACCCTGTTTCTCTCTCTTTTTTTTATTCATACAGCATTCCATTTCATTAAATGTTTATGACCCTATTACAGGATACAGTTTTAGATTACTATAATAAAAGGGAGTTGATAAAATTTCATTATCTGTGGTGGCAAAGGAAGAATAAAATCTTATACCTTCAAGTTTGTCCACAGCATTGGTTGCAATAACTTTTTTAAAAGACAAAGTGCACACACACAGAATAAAAAAAACACTGAAAAACCAAGTTAATTGTTCCTGGATTCAGTGTTGGAACATCACCACTGGGAAGTGGTATATCAAGCATATCAGGGAAACTTCACTAAAGCCACAATTTCTTTGTCACTGTATTTATTATTTGGGGCAATACCTTTCTGTTCCCTGTGTTACCAAGGTGGGAATTGGATGGTGGTTAAAGGACAGGAATATCAACTCTGCAAGGACAAATTTATATGTGAGTTGGGGTGTGGAGCTCCAAAGCTCCTGTGGTCTTTTCCTTTAAAAAATAAATTGCTAGTACTTTAATCATTTATCAGAAGGAAGAGAGCATTTGTTTCAAAGACACAGGATGAGGGCTTTAAAATTAAACTCTGCACGTTTTCAGCTTCTGAGGGAATGCAGAAGTAACAAGGATTTTAAGATCTGCAGAGATGTTTTAGTTCCTTTATGTTCTGCAGGTAAAAAAAAAAAAAATCTCTTTTCCTCCCTCTTGCCAGGTGTGCAAGAAGGGACATTTTCATAAAACCTAGTCCTCAGATTAGTTTTATATAAAATCTATGAAAAGAAAATACACCAGTGCAAAAATGCCATGCTAACAGCTCCTGGGAAACACACCTCTCTTCCTCCTCTTCCTCTCCTACCATGTTTTAAGAGTCTCCTTTTGTTCAGATAATGAATTAGTCTGGACCATGCACTACTGATACTTAATCACCTTCTGTTGGACCAAAAGACAAGCTACCCCTGAGACAAACTGCACATCCCCATTGTGTGGGCAAGGCCACAGGGGAAGGAGCCCGAGATGCACAGCCCAAAATTTCTACAGGATTTGGGCTCCAACACCCCCAAGAGAGACTTTGAGTGCTGCAGCATCAAAGGGGCACAACCAAGGGCAGGCAGGAAGGAGGAGGGAATTGCACTGCCACAGCTTGGGGAAGGTTTCTGCAGGGCAACCTGTTGTGCCATGTCCTGAAGAATGTTTGCCCAAGACCAACCTGGAGGAGACACAGCATGAAAAACAGCTCTCAGAGGGTCCTTTGGAAGCAGAGAGGTGGGTGAGCCACCAGAGCTCAGGGAGAGAGAGCCTGACTGCAAAGGGAGGGTGAACAGAAACAGGAGGTGTTGGCTGCTCCAGCTGCACCAACCCCCCTTCACCCTCTCTGTATTTCTTGTACTTCTTTCATTTCTCCTTAAAAAAGTTTTCTTTGCAAGGAAGAGCCACCTCTATTTATGCCAACTCCTCTTGCCAGCTGTGAGCTCCAGATGTGCTGGTGGAGAGCAGACCCCCACCTGCTCCCAGTCATGAAAACCAAGGGTGCTGCTTGTTCCAACAGTGGTCACCCCTCTGCCAACCATGACCCAAACAGAGGCAGGGGCACCCAGGCGAGTGGGAGCTGCTGAAGAGAGGGAAAGGGAGATGCCACGTGGTCAGGGTGCGCCCTGGCCCCCAGCAAGGCATGCAGGGACCTTCCTGTGGGCAGAGGAGGGAAACCAACCTGCCAAAGAGAGAGGCAGGTGTGCAGGGGGAAGGCTGAGGAGGTGAGATACACAGGGCAGGATGAGGCACTGGATGGGAAAGGCTGCATTGAAGGAACTGATTTTGCATCCAAGACTAGCAGAAAGAGCACGGGGACACTTCCTTACTTGTGGCACCATGGCCTGTGTGCAGGCATTGAGAGAGCCTTGGTCTCATCAGCTTCAGCTCCCCAGGAGGATCAGGGATCTCCACCCAGCAGGGCTGACCTGGATTCGGTGCTGGTTTGATTGCAGTGGGAGTAGCAGTGTCTTGTAGCAGCAGGGCTGGGAGAGCTGGTTGTCCCTTCAGCCACCTGAAAATCAGGTTCAGGCTGTGGCCCTGGTCCTTGTTACCCTTCCAGTCTGGGCTCTTGGCACACATACAGGTCCCACACTCGGCCTTCTGGGCTAGAAAAAGCTCTCATTTAAAACCCTCTACACATAAGTAGAAATGTTTGGTATTTGAGGAAATTGGAAACTTCCCAGCTGGCACATTTTTTTTAGAAGTTAAAAGGGAAAGTTGGAAGATTCCTGATCTTAAAAAGCCCAATAACCAACTTCTTGTACGAAGAAAACCCCATCGCACACACAGGTCATGAGGGTGCAAAGTTTAGACACAGGATCTGGTGTGTTCTAGAGCCAACAGTGCCATCCTGGAAAACCAGAGCAGGCTGAGTGAGGCTTTGGCTCTCCCAGCTGGCACACATGCAGGTGTCCCAGGGGACACCTGGTACTAGAAGTACATCAAAGCAGCAAATCCAGGTTTTTTCCTAGCAGTGGAAAAGATCAAGAGGTGAAAAGAGGAGGCTGAGGGGAGAAAGGAGATGTTTAAATGGCCTGAGAAAAATCTGTTTTCTGAAAGGAGAAACAACCATCTCGTGGTTGCTTCTTGATGGCTGTATTCAACCATCTCCTGCCCTGTGAGAAACTAACCTCAGGTACACTTCACACATCAAAATAAAATTTCAGTTCAATGTCTTGGATGGAAACTGCTCGACATGAAAGAGGCAGTTTCATACAGATGCCATTAGGATTTGGGGTTTCTGCCCACATGCAAGAGAGTGGAAAGCTGCTGTTCAGACATTGGAGCTGCCCCGTTTGATACACGGGTTTGTGGCACGGACTGTGTCTCCCAGGGTTTAACTAAAGTTTTAACTTAGCGTGCCTTGAGCCCCGGGGGCGGCTCAGTGGGTGTCTGCCAAGGCTCCTCAAAGGTAAAAGCAAGCTGGTGTCTATTAGTCAGAAACCACCACAAAGCTGTGGAGCCGCCGATGCCGAAGCCCTGGGTGTGCTATTTAACACCTGCCAGCTTTCAGTGCAACTGTATCCTATGAGGCTGTTTCCACTTGCGTTTGTGGTTAGCAAAACCAAACCTCAAACCTTCAGCAATTAACACTTTTACTATAAGGTTTCTGCTGCAAAGGACTGTCCCTGCGTGTCTGAATCCCAGTGAGGGAAAATGAATGGTTGAACAGGTTAAATGCTTGAACAGCATTTTATTTTTTTTTTTTTTTGGAGCCTTTGCTTTCAGGAAAGTCAGATGTGGCTCAGTGATGGAGAGAAAAGGATCAGGGAGATGAAAAGATGGCAGAAGAAAAGGAGACTGCCAAGAGCACACGGCCTGTGTGGAGTAAAAATCTTTCTGGATACTCAAATTCCTTTGAAAATCCAAAGCCATAGGGATAAAGCAGCGACGCGCCTTCTTTTCAGCTTCTTTTAAAATACCCTCCACCCTGTGATCATTGAAAGAGGGGTTAAGGAGGGGCATTAATCCACACTCCCCTAAAGCAGCCTCCTGCCTGAAGCCCTGTCTGCTCCTTCCAGGTTTGGCTCCTGTAGTCTGGCTCAAACACAGGGAAAAAGCCCCATCCTGAGCTCTGCCCTTCAGCCTGCCCTTGCTGCGGCAGCACTGCCTGGAAACACGCTCCCAGTCCCAAGGATGCTGTTTCCCCCTGCTCCTCTGGGAATTCTGCTGCCCTCAGGATGGCATGGGGCTGCTCCCAGAGCAGAGGGTAGAGCCAGGGGCAAGCTGCTCAGGAAGGGGAAAAAACCTTACACATCTTGGCCTGTTGCTCTGGTTTCTGCCAGGTCAGGGGGCAGGGAAGGGTAGGAAATGGGTAACAACTTCTTGGAGAGGGGAGTGTCTCCTCTGCACCCTTATCCAGGGAATGGAGGACATGTCAAAGAGCTGCTTCTGCATATACAGATTCCTCCTGGCCCCTCTCCTTGTTGCTCCCCCTCAGCAATATGGACTATAGAAAGTCCTTAAAAGCCTTTGGAAACAGAAATATTTTTAAACCAAGTGTCCCATGGGTATTTCTCTTTAACAAGAGAAACGAGAGGAATCAGGCACTTGGGAGAAGAAGCAAATATTTATATATGAGCTGCATTTATTAACTTCTCTTTCATGGTTGACCTCCTTTATTTTTTTTTCTCTTTTAAGGGGTTAAATATATTAAAAGCAAACCTGCTTTGGATCAGTGTTTGAGGCTGCCCTAGATCAGGCATTCCCAGTAATCCTGCTGTTTTATCTACAAACTCATCCCATTGCAGACCTGTTCTTCACCAAACCTCTTGAACTTTCTGAGTGGGAAGCCCTGGCTCTGCCTTGTGGTTAAATCAGAGGAAAAAAATGGGGGGGAAAGACATGACCCTACGCAGCTGTGTCAGCCTTGGAGTAGCCAGGCCATCCAGGAATGCTGTGGCCTTCCTTGGGCATTGTCAGGCAGCAGGGGTGGGAAGGGACAGGACAAGTAACAACACGGGCTAAGGGAGGTGTGTGAAAGGAAAAATACCTGTGCACAGCACTCACAACAGGGGAGTCTGTTCTACCCTCCTCTCCAAAAATGGGAAGGCTTGGGTGAGATACCCACATCTGGGAAGCAGATGGAACACACTGGTTAAGGAAAAAGCCAAATATGAGCTCACATTCACGTAGGGGTTTCAAGGACTGTTGTAATGCAAGTGAGGTGAGGGTCTAACCTGAGCCTCCAGTGCAATTCTGTGCTGCCCAAATTAAACTGATGCCTGCCCATGGCTGCTGTGGGACATTCTGGTGAATAGGCCAATGGCTGCATGGCTACTATCTACACATTATCAGTATATGTATATTTACACATATATCTCTCAGTAATATGTATTTACATACGTGTATCAGTAATACACATTTATCAGTAATATATATTTACCTAAGGCCTTCCTGCTGAAATGAACCATTGGGAAAAAGAAACCAAAGCACCTTTTAAAAGCAGCAATGAATAACTCTGGATGCTTTAGGTCTACTTTGACTCCTGAGAGTTATTAGTGGTCCCCAAAGTATTTTGATGGTGGCATCTGGCCCTCAAAAGCTGCACTTTGCTGCCTGAGCAGGCTAGGGCTGGAATACACATCCCTGTGGGCACCTGTGGAGTCATGTTCTGCCATAAGCCTGGATTTATCAAGGAATCCTAGAACAGTGTGGGTTGGAAGGGACCTTAAAGCTCCTCTTGTTCCACCCCTGCCATGGGCAGGGACACCTTCCACTAAACCAGGTTGCTCCAAGCCCTGTCCAACCTGGCCTTGAACCCCATTTCCCATGGGGTCTCACCTGTCCTATAACCATGGAGGGTGACTCCAGTGCTGGACTGGGAATGCTTTTTCAGGAGGCCTCCCAGCTCTGCTTTCACTGTCCCGGCAGCGAGTGGGTGCCGTACTTTGACTTGACAGATGTGGACAAGAAATAAGCCCTGTAATATTCTTGCACAACTAACATTGTAAGTTAGACTGCATTCCTGTCTTTCAGTTGTCAGGAGAGTGTGGAAAGAAGATATTTATCGCATTAGCCCTGCATGATCAAGGAGAAGCCCGGCTGGTTAAGGATGCTTTATTAATGAATGCTAGAGGACATCTACCCCTCCTAACTACAAGTGGCTCGTTACTGAAAAATGCAGGGAGATAAACAGCCAAGTCCTCTGTCTTCTGTGGCTGTTCAGTAGGTGTGTTACACTTGACATGGGTTATTTATGAGGCTCAGATAGTGCCCAAGGCTAAACCTACCATTGCCATTAAAAAATAAAAGCATATGTAACCAACAGTAGTGTTCTGCTGCTGGTTTATAGCACGAATGTCTTTCACACGACTTAAAAGGCACAATCTAAAGTGTGTCTAAGTTGAGGATAACTTTTCTATTGACTTCAAAAGGTTTGGGATGAGGCTTAATAATGCAGCTGGTACCTCACCCCCTCTCTCCCACCTCCTCCCCACTGTGCCTGCTTTGGCTGGAGGTGCGTCGATACTTTAGACAAAACCAGTGCTGTGTGTGACTGCTGCTGCTGCTGCCCTGTCCATGCACTCCCCAAAGCACCCTGTCCTCCCTGCAGGGCAACAGTGCCACATGGGAGATGCTGCCTGGGGGGAACACAGAGCCATGGGAACCTTCTGCACCGACTGACACCTTCTTAGCAGCACATGGACAGCACGTGAGGCTTAGAGTGGGTCAGCTCTCCCACCTTGCCCCATCCCAGGCACGGGAAACACATCCCTCTCCAAAATGTGAACACAGAATCAAAGAATGGCCTGGGTTGGAAGGGACCTTAAAGATCATCTTGTTCCACGCCCTGCCATGGGTAGGGGCACCTTCCACTACACCAGGTTGCTCCAAGCCCTGTCCAACCCAACCTTAAATGCTTCCAGGGATGGGGCAGCCATGGCTTCTCTTGGCAACTTGTGCCAGGGCCTGCCCACCCTCACATTAAAGAATTTCTTTCCAATCTAATCTAAACTTACTGTCTTTTTAGTTTGAAGCCATTCCCCTTTGTCCTGTCACTCCAGGCCCTTATAAACAGTCTCTCTCCATGTTTCCTGTAGGCTCCCTTCAGGTACTGGAAGGCCACAATTCTGTCCCCTCAAACTTCTCTTTTCCAGGCTGAACAATCCCCATTCTCTCAGCCTTTTCCCATAGGAGAGGAGCTCCATCCCTCTGATCCCTTTGGTGGCCTCCTCAGGACTCATTCCAACAATTCCATGTCCTTCCGGTGCTGGGATCCCAGAGCTGGAGGCAGCACTGCAGGTAGGGCCTCACCTGAGTGGAGCAGAGGGACAGAATCCCCTCTCACCTGTTGCCCATGCTGTGGGATGAGCCCTGGACATGGCTGGTTCCTGGGCTGTGAGCACACATGGCTGGCTCATGTCCAGCCCCTCATCCACCAGCACCCCCAGGTCCTTCTCAGCAGGGCTCCTCTTCCTCTGTGACCATGAAGGTGTGCTGCCTTAGGGCTTCACCCACCCCTCTTTGCTCCCTCTTCCCCAAATCCTCACACATCTAATTAATTCAATATACAAATACCAGGGGGAAATACCAAAACAACTCTGAGTAAATCCCACTTCACATTAAACAAAACATATTTACATCCGTGTCATACCCCATGGCTCAGTCAGTCCTGTTAATAACTGGATAAAGGGCAAGCTTGCCATTAGAAGGCATATAACGACCCTATAGCCATCCTATGGCAACAAAGAGGATCAGAGCAGGCAGGGTGCCTAAGTGATATATGGTTTGCATACCTTACTATGGTGTTGCTCACTCCCTCTTGTGCCAAAGGTCTGGATGTTTACCAACCAACCTTAATTTCCATAGTAAACCACAGTAGGGAACTGGGAACTGTGATAGTTAAGGCTTCTGCTTCCAGTCGCAGGAGTGATGGCTCCAAGTGCCAAGCGCGATGGGAATGCTGCAGTGAGAAGCCAGGCACACGATCAGCCTCACTGGAGACTGCAGGGCTAATAACACCAGGTAAGCATGAGAACACGTGGCTGGAGTGGAGCCTTTCAAAACAGAGTTAATGAAACTCCAGCTCCCCATGAGCTGTTACTTTAACCCTCCAAACACAAGGGAAGGCATCAGGGCATCGATGTGTGCAGGTTGTCCCCAGGCCGGAGGGGCTGAGGTGTCAGTGGCAAAGCACCCTGGTCACAGTGACAGAGAAGAACATATTGAAGCACAGAGGATACCTGATGGCGGTGGCTTCGTCACAAAACTGCTTTAAAATCAAACGACTGAAAGAGCTTCCCCCTCCCTCCCCACATGCGCTCACGGCTTGCTGCCAACACATTGCAAGTGCTCTGGAAAATGCTGCTCACTTGCTCTGTGGTTGCTCATGACAGTTTGAGTTGGATGAGAAGAGAGAATTAGAACAGTCTTCTGAAGAACACAAACAGACTTTATCCAATGCTACCTGTTTGGTTTTTTAAATTTTCCTTCCTTTTCTTTCCAGAGCAGCAGTACCCTTCCAAGGGCCAGGTCCTAGAGGCACTCTAAGCACCAGTGCATTTTCAGGGCATCAGTGACTGCTCCTCAGCTCCTTTTTTCTTACACCCTTGACAACAAAACAAATTTACCTATGAGTTCTACCATCTCCAGACCCTGTGGGTACATCACCCCCTTTTGAATATTTTTACACAGAAAGGATAATTTTGCCCTCAAGAGAGTGGTTTCAGCAGCACCATGCTCAGGTGAACCTCGCTGGGTTTATCCCACTGCCCAGGATTTACCCCAGTGCATCAGGTACCAGCCCAAGGATGGGTTAAAAGAAGCCTTCCCTCCCTGAAACAGGAGAGAGCCTTGCTCCTGAGAACCAAACTCCTGCAGCACACGCAGACAGACACTCGTTTTAATGACTACTCTTTGTTGTAATGTTACCAGATATTTTAAAGAGTGTATCACTCCAGCAGAAGCCACTGCCATCTGTGCTTCCCCAATTAGGAATGCAAGCAAATATGTATTTTACAGTAACATCAATAAAATGTAACGTGCAAGGGATGTATCTTTGGTTTTGTTTTTTTTGAAAGACACAAATTAGGGAACCAGCCAGTCTTGAAACTGCAGAATTCCCTCGCAGCAAGAATGGGGTTTTGTAACCAAAAGAACAACCCAAGCCAGGCCTCCATCGTGTGGATTTTAGTTTACAAAGCAGAATAAATGGACTTTAATACCTTTTTTTTTTTAAAATGTAACTTCACTACAAGAAGACGGCCTACACTGTCTTTTAAAAAGAAACTCTGCTTGCCAGGCTATTCATTAGTGAGCATCCCACCAGACATGCCTGAAACCTGCCTGCTGGCAGGAGACAGGTGCTGAGTGTTCTCCAAAATCTCTGCTCCTTTTTCCCCCACTGCTGGCTCTCATTGGTCACCCACAAGCCGAGCCACTGGAAATCAGTGATTCAGGGAGGAAAACACTTCAATTTTTCCATTTCTTGCAAGAAGGACATCTGGAGGCCCTGCAAATATTTTTGGTTATTTCCAGAAGGTCCTTTCCCTGACAGAGCTGGACCATCAGGCACTCTATGACCCCACAGCATCCACCTCCCTGGGGAAGGAAAGAGAACCTTTCAGAGGGCAGGAGAGGAAAACACAAGGGGAAGAAAAAATGGCACTGCACAGGAGTGGAGAGAGGCAGATCCCGTGTGGGGCTGGAGAGCGCGGCTCCGAGGGGGCTGGGGGTGCCCTGGGACCGTGTCACCGGTGTCACTGGGGCTGGGGAGGCTGCAGAGCCCATGGTGGTGTCACTGGTGCACTGGGGCTCTCACTGGCGGGGCTGGGGAGGCTGCAGAGCCCATGGCGGTGCCACCGGGGCTCTTACTGGTGGGGCTGGGGAGCCTGCAGAGCCCACGGCGGTGTCAGAGGGGCTCTTATTGGTGGGGCTGGGGAGGCTGCAGAGCCCATGCCGGTGCCACCGGGGCTCTTACTGGTGGGGCTGGGGAGCCTGCAGAGCCCACGGCGGTGTCACTGGTGCCACTGGGGCTCTCACTGGCGGAGCTGGGAAGGCTGCAGAGCCCACGGCGAGGGCTCTCTCTCTGCAGCCGGGGGAGTGTTTGATGTCGGAGGGAGCCGTTAGAAACCTGCAGGCTGCCGAAACAGCGCCGTGCGCTGCGGTCACTTGCCTCTGTCTGCCTTTCTTCTTCTTTTTTTTTCCTTTTTTTCCATCCAAGTGTATCTTAAACTGTTTCTCTAGAGCACGCAGCCCCCAGAGGGGAGGGGGATCAACCCAAACAAAGTAAAAAAACAACATATTGTCTGCGGCTGCCAGCAAGGCATCCCCTCCCTATCTCGTGCTTAATGCGATAATGAACCTTCCCGTAGGAGCTTTTGTGGTTTAGGGCTTACTGAATAATAATGTAACACAGAATACACACAAAGCCACATTTCTCTTTCTCCTCCTTTTTTTTTTCCTCTTCTAAATACAACTCTGATCAAAAGCCAGGCTGCAATTAAAACATAGCATAGTTTGGGTTTGGTTTTTAGGTTGGTTTTTTTTCAATGCCACTAGAAGGTATTTCACCAGCAAGCAAGAGCTGAGAGAGTGTAAATATTTTCTTCATAAGGGTAACTATAAAGGTTATACTTTATAACTCGTAGTGCTTTAGCAATTTGCCCTTTAAAAATATTTTAAATTACATTACTACAAAAATAACTAAAAAATTTTTGTCCCACAGTGGTTTATCCACTTCACAACAAAGGGAGGGGAGTGCAGGACCTGCCTTGCTCTCAGTTTCCCATTCTGGCACTCCCTGACCCCACATGTAATTGTGCTGCACCCTTGAGTGCATCTCCTCCACCAGCTTAACCATGAATAACTCCTGTCTGACAAAGACCTTGGAGCATCCCTACACTCACTGGGGACAGCAGAAACGAGGGCAGGGAGAGCCATCCAGCTGCTGCCATGTTTGTCCAGTTTTTTTGTCAACTTCATGGCAGTGAGAAGAAAAGAATAAAGTCCTTCTGTGGCCTCTGCTCCTCCCTATGCTATAACTTGCTCTCTGTGCATGTATGTAGTAGTTTTGGCTCTAGTCAGCACAGGTCCCCATTTAGGCCTCAGTTTTCAGCAGGCCTCAAAGGATGTGATGCAGATTAGAGGGGACAGGTATCATCTGACTTAAGCAGCCCAAGAGGTATTTCATATCATCTGACATCATTAGGAAGCGTCGAGGAGTAGAACAAGCCGGGGGGAGGAGTTTCTGCCTTTTCGGTCCATGCTTCGGACCAGGAGGGTTCCTACTCCCTGACTGCTGATATCAGGCCCTGCTGCCGGTCTGCGTGGCTGTTTACCTGGGGAAGTGAGCATATTCCTGTTAATTCCTTTTTCCCTCTTGCTGGGAGGTTTCCTTTGGGGAGGAGGTTTGGTTGGTTCAGAATTCTGCTTGTTAGCTGGGGCGACCTCGGTGAGCCTGTTGTTGTTTCCTGTCACTATGTGCTATTTCATAGCTGGTGTTAAGCTTTCCACTTCTCTATATAAATATAAGAACTTCACCATGTCCAAAGCCTCATTTCTGGTTTTTTCCCTCACTCTCCTTCTCTGGAATTGAACCTTTTGACTGGGTACCAGGCAGTTGGCATTTTGCCAGCTTAAACAATAACAATGTATTAATGCACTCAAGAGACTCCTTGGCAGACAACAGAGGAACAGAGAGTGCAATAAACCCAACGGATCCAAGTGAGGTGCATATGAAGAAGTATGAACATCTGCAAGGTCCTCACATCTCATCATAGTGTCAGTCATGGCCTTTAAGAAAATATTTGTGGGACTAGAGCATTAATGTTGTTTTCAGTCTCTTGTGTAAATCCAAGTATGTGTTCCTCATTGATGTGCAGAGATCCCTTCAGTCTGTCCAGCGAAGAGGGACATTCTCAGGAGGAGCTTCTCTATTTCCACCAGCTGGAAAATTTTCAATCATGAAAGGAAAATAGGTCAGCAAAACTTCACCCTCCATAGACCTTCCTATGCACTAATGGTCTACCTCATGGGAGACAGATACAGTATCTCAGTTGAAGCCCTGATAGGAATCACTCCTATGCACAATTAAAATTAATTACACAGCCATAGAGACGTCCCTGAGCTTTGCTAATAAAGAAATAATTCACTTTGACTGTCATCTTAATTTCTGTCTTAACCACAGCATGTAAGATTGGAAACACACACGTTTGACTTCAGTTAATTGCTCTGGGCACACACACCAAGCCGTGTGTTACACAACTAATTACTCAGAGCTCAGTGAAGTTCGCAGGGGCTCCACCCTGTCCACTTGGCCCTCGGTTTTCCTCTGCCCATTTGGGAGTCCTTTCTGAGCAGAGGCAGGCTGGGTTTCTTCCGTGCTCTGGCAGCCACAAGCAGGTGACATGTGGCTGGTGGGAAGGTCAGGCAAGGAAACGTGCCTGCTTTTCCCTCCTCAGCCATCTCTGATCTCAGCCAAAGATGAAATACCAGGCAAGAGGGAGCTCACGTCTGGCCAAGTGCAGCTGCTCTTATCTTCTTGGGTAGGAGAAGAAAGCCTTGGCACCAGAGAGCAGCTGAAATTAAATCTTCTTAAGTGCCTCCAGAAAAACTTTTGCACGGGAGGCAGCCCAGAAGAGCTGCAGCTCTAGCGAAATGCCTTTACCATCACCTGCCCAGGCTGCCTTGGCTCCTGCCCTCCAGGAATGACCCTGCCTAGCCAGGACAGTTTAATATATGTGCAAAACATTTGCATGGTTTCCTTTGGCTGTTTCTGTTGTGTCCAGCCCATCAGACCTCCATGGGGAGAATGGCCTCCTTTCTGGGCAAGCAAGAGGTGTCAGCTGCAGCAAAGGAAGGTGAGGAGATTCATTAAGAGAAAACTGCTAAATGGCAGGAGGACACAGTCACAGGAATAGATACATTGGCTCTGGAAGTTGTGGTGTCTTTCTTGTTAGTGTTTACTAAGACTGTAGAAACTTCTCCTGGATGATCTAAGCAGTATCTGCAAGTCTCAGGACAGATCCAGGCAACTTCAGGAGCCCCTTCTGGCCAAGCCTGCAGCAATTCCCAGGACCTTTATCCCTCACCAGCACCCAGACACTCCCCTATAGCACCAATGATCAATATCAGAATTTCTGACCCATTCAAGAATTTATTTTAGATGCTGATGAAATTTGAATTGAAATCGAGTCCCCACTGCAAATATGATCAGGACATTACAACATCCACGATAAAAATTTGTGGCTCCCATTGAGAAGGTGCTAGCTCTGCTGCATTGTTTATTTTGAATTTAGAGCCTTGTGCTTAGCAACAGGTTGCCAGTGTCCATCTGTAGCTTGTTTTTTGTTTTCATCCATGCTGCACATTCGTGTGACAAGACGTGGGCATGTTCAGTGTGGAACAAACCTGCTTGTTTTTCACCTCCAGTCTGCCCACAGGGAAGGCTTGGCAGATCCCAAGCTGAAAGCACTTTCCCTGGAGGCACCTGAAGCAGCTCAGCATCCTCATCCCCTGCCCCAGGGTCAGGCAGGAACAAGCTCTGCCCCATTCAGGCAGCCTCACCTGGCCAGGAGTAGAAAATTTCCTAATTCCTGGTGCTCCAGCAGAGCTGGGATGGCTTTTTCCAAATATTTCAGCTGTAAGAGACATTGGCCCACTACACTTCTAACCTCAGCACTGGAGCAAAGCTTTGCACTGTTAAATAACAGCTGGATCCACTGACTCCAGTACCCTCCCAGCAGGCCTAAAGCTGGGCACATCCTAATTATCTTGGTCAGTTAATTAAGCATATGAATCTTTCTTTTTCCCCTGCTGAGGCCATTCCTAGCATGTAGGAGAAACACTTAAATGTGCTAATGGCCCATCCCTGAGTGCCCCCAGCCATTTAAACCTCAGGCTGCCATGAGCTGCCCACAGGAGAGAGATGGGGAGACCAGGATGGCTCACAAGCAGCTTTGAGGATCATCACAGCCCTCTGAGCAAACTCAGCAGTGCACATCCACACAGTTAACCACCGAGTATGTTTCAGTGACAAAAGAGCTTAAAAAAAAAAGAAAAGAAAAAAAAGTCAGTGATGATTTTTAAAGCAACTTCTTTAAGGGAGGAAGGGAAGAGCTGGATGTCACACATTTGCAATGGCAAGTAAGGAGGAAGCTCTGCCTGGTCTCAAAAATAAAGGGTAAACCAATGCTGATATCCCCCCAAAAGCACTGAAAGCAAGCTGGTGTAGGCACAGTGCAGCACATCCACCAGAAGGCTGAATGTGGGGTTTCCTTTCCTGCTCTCTCCTCTGCAGAGAGGAGCTCCCCATCAGGGCCCAGGAAGGACATCCCACACGAAGCCAGAGCTGCTGTATCCCTAAGGCAGGGCAGAGGCTTCAGCATCACCTCTAAAAACCGTGCCCAAGCTGCCCTTCCACGGGCACCAACCACCACACAAGGCATGTGCTGCCATCAGATGGCAATGTAGGAGAGCCAGGAGTTGTGCCAAGGCTCTGGCTGGGGTGGGAAACAAAAAAAGAAAAAAAAAGAAAAAGCAAGAAAATAAAATAATCACCCACATAGAGCAGCCTTTCTTTGCAGGCTTGCTGGCAACAGAAACTTCTTGGTGTGCCCTGAAATGGCACCTGAGCCCCCTGAAAATGGCAGAGGGGAGCCAAGCAGGCAGCTGCTCTGCCAGCTGCTGGCCTCCTTCCCAAGGGTTTTCCTTCTGCAATGTGCACCTTTCAGGGAAACCTGAAAAGCAGCAATCTCTCTCCCTGAGCACAGAAGCTGATACTTTTGAGGTTCTTCCCTTACTAAATTCAAATTCTCACAATAATTCAGCTAAGGAAAACCAAAAGGCCCTGAAAGGCAGCAATTTGTGTGCAAGACATTGGCCAAGCCCTTTCAGGCAGCACAGCTGGAGGAGCTGCAGCCTGTGCTGCCCAGGAAGGTGTGCAGGAGGGTGTGCACCCAGGAGGGGTTGGCAGGAGCAGCCCCAGTGCTGGAGCCAGCCTGGCCCACCTGCACAAACACTGCAGGTCTGGTATTGCCAGGGGATGGCAGAGAATCCACAATGGGTTGGGTTGGGAGGGACCTTAAGGACCATTTGGTTTCAACGATCCTGCCACCAGCCCAGGGTGCTCCAAGCCCCATCCAACCAGGCCTTGAACATTTCCTGGGATGGGGCAGCTTTTCTGGGTAATATAAGTCCCCTGGGAAATAGGAAAGTGAGCAAGAATAGATGAAAGAGAAACTGTAGATTATTTTTGCAGGATGTTCCTCCTTTTCATGGGCCACATGAGAGCTGACAGCCCTCCCCTGTTGGTGAGGCTCTGCTGGGACAACACCCAGCAAAGTCCATGCCCAGCCTTAGCTCTGCCCTGAGCTGTCACATAACCTGGAGCAATTCCCTTCCTCCCATGGCACCCTGCTGAAGCAGAAAGAGCCTCAAAGGAGAGAGGTTTTGGTGTGCACAGCACCTGGGAGAACAGGGTCAGGGGGATGATATAATCTCAGATATGGTATTTTACATAACAGTAGTGGTGCCTGGCTGTCACTCCATGTTCTGACACAAGATCTGACAGTTTGGCCAGAAATCCAATTTATTTGTTGACATCCTCATAGCTCTTACCTTTATCAGAGAGCTGCTCCCTTTGACCTATGCACAGTGGGAGACTCCAAGTGAGCTCCTTAGAAGGGTAATCACCCCAGCATAGAGCTGGAGAAGGTTTATGGCCTTATTAACACAAGTGAGGTTTTCCTACCAGGACTAGGACTGGGCTGAGATTGGGCTCTGCAAGTGTTCTGCTGAGAAAATGTTCCGCTGAGAAAGCTGAGCACGTGGGGCGAGTTCAGAGAACCTTAATCATGATGTTATCTCTTTAGAGGGAAGAAAGGGAAGAGAAAAAGCCAAACTATCAAACCAAGGAATATTATTGTCCATATTTACACACTGTTCATTCCTGGAGGACCAAGTTAGGACTTGTACACTGTGAGAGACAGACCCCACCAGGTACAGCCAGGGCCAGGCTGGAAAACAACCCTTCAGATTCCCCAAAGGATAAATGCAACAGGACTCACCGAGCAGCTTCACAGCCACGCATGGCCAAGAGCTCAGAGCTCTCCCCCCCTAACTCAGGACACTCCAAAATGGGGTGCAGGGGGCTCTTAAACCAAACCCCCTCCTCTCTTAACAAGCCCCAGTCCTCAGGTTGTAGCTGATGGTAATTGAAAGCTGTGAGTGCAACTGCCCTCAGCTGCAGCCAAATCCCAAAGCCACCGCAACTCCAGGCATTTTGTCAGTACCCCAAGTGATTCCAGAGCTTTTCAGAGGCAAATGTGTAGCTCTCATGTTTATGGAAAACCCTGGTTCAAGGACACAGCATGCTGAAAAGTCCAGAGGGAAAACAAACAACAGCTCAATGAAAAAAATCCCAGTTTGGGGAGCTTTTCTTTGAAACCTGACTTAGTTTCTGCAGGATTTGTTTCCTGATTTTTGAATGCATGGCAAAACCCCAAAATTCTGGGGGTTTTGGAATCTGAATGAGAGCAAGACTTCAGCAGCATCCCTCAGCCTCAGGTGCATCCTGCATCTACTCTTGTACCCTCAAATTCTTTTAAGCTCCAGCTGGGCTGTGAGGCTGCAGACATCACTCCTCCACAAAAGCAGGGACAGTCAGTGGGGCCCTGATATCCTTCCTATTCACACCCTGTATTCACTAGAGGACTTTATGCATCTGTGCTGGGGTTTGGGAGAGAGACAAAAATATATCAGGTGATCTGGTAATTGTTTTGTCCCCAGTTCATCCATTATCATTGCTTATATTTGGGGCATCAGCCTCTGTCGTGGGACAGCACTCTGTTACCTGGATGTCCCCTTGGAGTTAGAAATCTCCTTTCCTGTAAGTGAAAGCTCCTGTTAGTAGAGAGGTAGAAAAAACCTTGGAAGCTGAGCACCTTCAGCAGGAAACAGCAAGAATGAGAGCTCTAAACACTGTGCCAGCAGCAGGAAGAGAGGTGGGGATTGTGATGGACTGCCATGTCTTCTAGGTCTTTATCTCTTACAGCTTGCTCAGTTATAATTTGGCTTTGTTGGTTAGGTTTTTAACACCTGGGCAGGATTGTAAACATTGATTTGCTGTTCCTGATAGCAGAGGGGACAAAACCTGCTCCTTGTTTTCCTTCAGTGCAGAGTCTGCCCCTGAGCTGCTCAGCACCAGCAGCCTTGCTGATGTGATGTTTTAAGTACAAGCCAACAGGATTCCACACCTTGGTACTGATTTACAAGGAACAGCCATCACTCATTTCCTCTCCTAATTTTAGTGCAAGGAGTAGCGAGTGCTTTGAGATTTTAGAAGCACCACGTGGGAAGTGCAGTCTCAGTTTGTGGCCCTGCTCTGACAAAGGAAAGCCTGAATTAATACTTAAAGGATGGGTTTGTGGGGGTTTTTTTTTTGCCTAAGGATGGTTGACTGAACTCTGAGTTAAGAGTTAGAAACATTATTAACCTTTATTCACAAATGGCATGAGCTTAGAGAGACTTGCTGCAGGCACTGAGTTTCCATTCCTGTACTCTCAAAGCTTTTCCTGCTAGATTTACAGTACAAGGACAGATGGAATTTTGAAAGGCTTTCAGCATCCCCCAAAAATCCTCATTCAAATGCAATGAGTTGGCTATTTCAAGTAGTAAGACACCCCAACAATAATGTTGTAAAGTCTGTCATGCTGCTCCTGGGAGAAACCCATGCAAGGATTCATCTCACACTGACAGGCATCTGTGCTGTCCCAGGCATCTTTTTCAGTCCTAGGAAATAAAAATAAACCTCACAGATTGTGCTTTAGAAATGCCATGCTCAGGCTGTGGGGAGGCAGCAGAGGTTGTGTCAGGAGGGTCCCTTCCTGCTGCTGAGCTGCACTGGTGGGACCCTCAGGGTCCTTCACCATGTACTGGGGGACATGTAAAATAACCAGTGATTTTATTTAATTTTCTGTGAAGTGCAGGATTGCTGAACTCTGAAAGTTTGGGGGGCTGTGCCCCAGCCAAGCCCACTGCTTGGAATGGGTTTTGTTCACTCCTGCTCACGAACACGGAGGAGTGAACAGCAGCTAAAGACAATCCTCCTGCTCAGCCAGCACCACTGACAGCCCTGTCCTGGCATTTTCAGTTCCACTTCACCCACTAGAGTAAACCAGCAGCTTGATTACTACCACAGTTCAGTGTTTGAAAAGTCTGGCCAAGCTGAAGATTTGTGAACAGGTCTCTTGGTTAGCATTGATACAATATCTCAGAAAGAAAATAATCCTGTCCCCACCTTTCACCCAACCTGTTCCACTTGTCAGGACACTCTCCCCACCTTGGCCCATACCCAACCTACTATTCTTCAGTCACACTTCAAAGCAGCTCTTTCTGAGCCCACTCCCAGCATTATACACTCTTTGAAGTACCTGGGCCTCATCTTCCTCACCTCACCAGCAAGGTGCTCATAAACAGTGCCTGAGGAGAGAAAACCCCTTCATTGCTAAGTCTGCCTCCAGAGGTGCTGCCCTCTCCTCCTTCTCCTGCCACACCTTGTTAAATACCTGCAGGAAATTGCCTGCATCCCCAGGGTTCTGCTCCCCAGAGCCTCACACAAATGCAGGAGGAGGATCAAACAATGCTGTTAGTCTAAGCTGGCTGTTTCCCACCTGCCTGCTCTGGTGGAGGGGACTGCAGGTGGGGCGGGGGGGGCAACACACCCAAGGTCCAGCTCTCACTCTTCAATCAGCACGAGGCAGCAATCTCTTAAGAAGGTAACCCTGCCTGAGGCCCAAAGCAAACCCCCACTGACCAGGCCTTGCTGCCCTCTGCCATTGCTCCTGTGGCAGTGCTGAGTGACACAGCCACGTTTTATGGGCAGTAACTCTGCAGACACAGCTTGCTTTGCCTACAGAGGCAGCACATCATCCCTCATCCCCCAGCACAATCCAATGGCTGGTGTAATTAAAACAAAGCCAGACTCGACTAATTTGACACTCAAGCAGTTCAGATTTAAAATACTCCCCTGAACAAACTGTGCTTTGCTGTTGAGAAGCAGCACATATGTTTAGGTATGGATAATGAGCCTTGCTGGCAAGGACAATTAAGTCTCCTGGAAGCATCTGTGGTCATTCTCCACCTGCATTTCAGAGGGAGGCTCTCTCTAAGATATTTGCCATTCTCTAAGTAGTTGTACCATCTCTTTTCCTTGGCCCCAGTTGCTGCAACAATGATTCTACAGAAGAATATTCCCTGCCATTTTCCTGATGTGCTGTCACATCTCAAAAGAGGATGACATTCATCTAATAAAGTTCAATGTATTTTGTCTTTATTCTCCTTTTACATCGTATTTCTGCCTTGGAACTAGCCTTGCATTCAGTTATAAAATAAGCACAACCCAAAGACTGGATTGCCAAGCACAAGGACAACACATTAGTAGCAATTTCTTTCAGCCAGGTTTTTCCAGCCCTACCACAAGTCCCAGCTGGCAGTGAAATAGCTCACGGGGCTTTGTAGGAGTGAAAATCCAGCAAGAGCTTGATGGGAGCTTTTTCCATGCCAAGTGGGTCAGGATGGGGCCAGCCCTGCTCAGGGACAAGAGGTCCAAACCAGCTCAAGTGACATCACCCATTTTCACTACCAAAAATTACCACATTTCGGGGTATTTATGAGCTTTTTCAGCCCCCTAGGGGGGAAGCTCTTTTTCTTACTCACGGAAAAGAGTGTTATTGCACTTGTTTCCAGCAGCCAGCTCACAAACTGCCCAAGTGGAGTCGGGACAGGCAAGAGCAGGGATTCCCCTGGACCTGCAGCTCTGCATCCACAGGCAGCATCCACAGCCAAGAAATGGGGCTCTGGAGGAAAGTTCCCAGGACAGGAGGCAGCTTTGCTGCAGGACACAGGAGTTGCTTTGGATTGGTTTTAATGCAAACTTTCCCTACAGCTAGATGGAGCCAGAGCAGTGTCAGTGTGGCCCGGGAGTCGCTCCTTTCTGACATCTTTCCCCGCCCCGGGAATTCACCGGGCTCTTTGCCTTTCCAGGAATTCCCAGGAGTCTGAGCCTAGGGATGCCATAGGACTACAAATGAACAGCTCCTGTTGCAAAGATGATGCACAGACCCTCAGTTTTATACTGGGTTGTGTTATCCTGGCAGGAGCCAGACCTGCACCCACCACTCACCATCTGCAGAGCAGCTCAAAAGGGCAGCAACAAAGGGACCCTGTGCATTGTCAGCCTTGCTGCTTGTTAACAGTTACGTGTATGCACATCCTTTTGGAGCAAAGAGTAGCCCAGCATGGTCCTAAGGAGTCCCCTTTGCAAAGGGTCTCCTCTCCACCTACAGCAATACACTTTTTCTGTTAAATACAGTTTTTCCAAGAAGCACACTGGGGAACAATTACACAGCTCTGGACCTACCCATCTATTTACACCAATCTCCACCCCCTTTCCCCTCTGTCATATTTGTGTCATCTGTAAAGTGTGTCAAATTCACAACAGGATAATAGTCCTGGATGAGAGGCCTGGGAAGCAGGCAGAGCATGTCATTAAAGGCCCAGCTCTGCAACATAGCACAGTGAGGGGCTGCACTCACAGAGCAAGGCTGTTTGGGACATTAATGCCAAGCAGTGCAGCTGTGCTTTTTTATTTTTTCCCACATGTTCAAAATTTGACACCACCCTAAGCGCAGGTGAAAGTAAAAGGCAGCACTAAAATATTATTAAAAATGAGAGAAAGTTCCAGGTCAAGTTGGCTATTGCAGATAAAGCTGCTATCATCTCCAGTTAGTGACTGGGACTGAGAGCCAAGGGTTTTCATCACACACCAAGAAAGAAGCACTTTATAAATCACAATAACTCTTGACATGCAATAACAGCCAATCTTATTAATACAAACTGCAGGGAATTCTTTTTTAAGTCTGCTGGCAATAAAACCACCCCTTCCATAAAATGTTGGCATTCACACATGCCCTGCAGCTTCTCACGACACCTTTAAGCACTAAAGACGTTCATTACCTCATACACTGAAAAAGAGAGAGTGGGATTATATCATTGCTTCAAAAGACTTCCTCTCAACTCTCCTTAGGCTGGAATGTGCCAGTTGTGGGCACCCCCAAAGCCACAGGGGGTGCCTGACTTAGAAGACCATCCCTAGTCCCTGCTCAGCTGGTGCACTGCTGGTTTCAGTGCCCTGGCACACAGGTACGGCTGAATGCCCTGAGCCAGGGCACAAGAACAGTGCACTCCTTGCTTTCTTCTTTTCTTTCAGAGACAGAGGGGGTTTATGTTGTTATCATGTTGGAAAGCACTGCATCTCCATCAAAACAGCTTTTCCACATAGGCCCTAGTGTCCTCAACTGAGGCATTGCAGGTGGGACCTCCTGTGCTGCAGAGAAAGGGCTGGAGCTCCCTGGAGACCACCCAGACCCCTTCTGTTCCCAAAGTGCTTCTTCGATGAGAAGTATCAGCTCAGGTCCCCAGTGCTAAGTGGGGGCAGAGGGTGCAGTTCTTTCTACTCCTCCTGCCTCCCACCTACATGAGAGTTCTTTCTGTACTCAGTACCCACAGCATAAAGTTCTCCTCCCTACTGAGGGTCCACAAATGTTTTCTTAAGAAAAACAAGCATCAACAGAGAAGCCACTGCCCTCCTGTGCAGGAGGAACGTGCGAGCTCCTGCAAGGAGACAATCAGAACTAACTGCGAAGAGACAGCTGGGATAGCGGCAGCCCCACGACCTCACTCGTCTTCCTGCATCCATCCCACAAACAAACAGCTCTTTATGGTACATGTGTACAGCAAACACGTTGCAGGAGGCAGATGGTGTAGCAATATAAACACTAGAATAGAAAACAGCTTAGCTAGATACCATTTTTCTATCTTGCTTTTTCGAGGTTCCTCCCTTTCTGATTAAAGGGAACACAACATTGTTGAAGCAGGGAGACAAAAACATTGCTCCCCTAGAATGGCCAACACCAGAGAAAACAGGAAACAAACTGAGCAACAGCATACCAGAGTCCCACCAATACCAACCTGTCTAAAGAGTTTCCCCGGAAAAATTCTTTTACCAGATGATTTCTGACCAACCCAGGTACTGCTCTCCTCCCTGGAGCCATCACCTCTGCTTAAACACACCTTGTAGTATAGTTAAAATGCTCATCAGGTGTTGCTCTTACAGAATTTCCTGCCAATGCACCACAGCTGGGCCTCGTGCACACCAGCTCAGAATATAGATAAGGATGAGAGAGGAAAGACAAGCCTCAAGCTTCTTGTGTTTTCAAGGGACTTTTGATGAGATATGTCAGAAATAGCAGGATCTTTTCCAGTCTGTCTTACTTTGCAACAGAAGCTGCTTGTTGTGCAGAGCATATTGAGGACATGCTGGCAGGAATGGTTGTAATACCACTTAATAAGTACATTAATTGCTTATAATTAGGACTGCTCTACTAAGGGCACTCTTTAAGGATATAAGTAGAAACAACTCATCTTGCAATAAACTTTTACAACTTTCTCAGGCACAGCTGAAAGCCACTTTGCCTGCTTTGCTGTGGATGGAAGTGGTGGATGCTGCTCATTTTCCCTCAGGGATGCACAGCCATACACAATTTCTCTGCTTCTATTAATTGCCAGTGCCTCTCAGCATTGCATTTAGTTTGCAGCTTCATGGTTTATTCCTCCCCCCTTTGGTGGTTCCTGTAAGGTACAACACAAGGGGCTCCTGGTTGTCACACAAGTGATTAGAGACGCAGCGTTCAAGCACCGCAGCAGAGGCACAAACACCATTATAAACTTCATTTTTAATCTGTAGGGCTTTTTCTGGCAGTTTATTCTTTCTTGCTCCAGGAAATAAAACAGGTTTTCTATCTGCACCGTGATGAAAAAAAAAGGAAGATTTTAGTACTAATTGGATGAAAGGAACAATGTAAAATTTAATAGAGCAAATAAATCCAGAAGGGGGAGGGAATTAATGCATAAAAGTCCCGTGGGTGTCCTAAAGAAAGCAAATGTTTACCTGCACTGAGAATATGTACTTTGAAGGTGCCTTAGCCCAGTAACAAAATTGAAAGCAGTGCAGTACACCCTTCTATAAATATTTACACTGCAGCTCATTCATTCTCTGGGGCTGTAACACCACGGCCCGGGCTGTGTTTCCTCAGGTGATCGCTGTGTGAGCCCGCCCTCGGCTGGCCCTGGCACTGCCGGCGCCGCAGCCGCTCGGGCTGCCGACAGTAGGTGTCAGCATTGCCATGTGCCTCCCGCTGCTCGGGTGGGAGAATCAGTGCGGTATCACAGACAGCGAGGATTAAACGAACGGGCAAGAGCATTTATTTGAGCCATTTGGTATATTTCTAGGTTTAAAAAAAAAAAAATCATGTTACCCAATGTCTTAGGATGGATAAAGAAGACAGTGTTAAATCATAGAATCATAGAATGGATTGGGTTGGAAAAGACCTCCGAGATCATCAAGTCCAACCCTTGGGCCAACTCCAGTCCCTTTACCACATCATGGCATTCAGTGCCACGGCCAAGCTCAGCTGAAAAACTTCCAGGGATGGGGAATCCACCCCCTCTCTGGGCAGCCCATTCCAATCCCTGAGCACTCTCTCTGCAAAGAAGTTTTTTCTCATCTCCAACTTCAATTTCCCCTGGCAGAGCTTGAGCCCCCCGTGCCCCCTTGTCCTATTGCAGAGTGCCTGGGAGACGAGACCAACCCCCACCGGCCAGAACTTCCCTTCAGGGAGTTCCAGACAGTGCTGAGGTCACCTCTCAGCCTCCTCTTCTCCAGCACAAACACCCCCAGCTCCCTCAGCCTCTCCAGTCTTTTTCCATCAGTTTAATGCTGCGCTGGATACACTTTGAAGGTTTCTCTGTAATAATTTCTCACATCATATGATCGTGAGAAAGAGCATATAAGAAGTTATTAATTCTTTGTTTGACCACTCAGGGGCTGAGAAGGGCGAGTGGCCTCTCTCACCCCTGCTGCCCATCAACAAGGGTTGTACCTCTGGCATTGTGCAGCCCTTTTACCAGCCCGGGATGCCTTTCCACTAAAACCTCCCGTGCCTTGGAGGAGGCTGATCACGCCTGTTATTAAATCTCTGAATACGAGTGGCCAAAACACCCTTCAGGTCGGTGCCCCCAGCTCGGTTGGCTGAGGGGCTCCAGATGCCCACGGCAGGGTGTGCTCCAGGGACACGGACACAGCTCTTCCCTCCTGCCTGGCGGGGATTATTCTTTGCTTTGCATTAGGGGGGCAGCATTGGCCGCGCTATGGGACTCGCAGCAGCCCCGACTGCGCTCGCAGCTCCGCACCCTGCGGGAGCCGAAGGTGCTGAGCTCTGGGGGGCTGGGCAAGGGAGGGACAGCCCAGCCTGGGGACACCTGGAAGTAGAATTACTCTCTGACAGCTCTGGAATATTTTATGGCATGAAGTGGCCCCAAGCAGCTCCCGTGTAGCCAACTGGCGTGCACCGAGATGAACCTGAGCGTGGCGTTTGGATGGCGAGGACACATGCGAGCACCCAGCCTTCCTGGCCCCGCCGCCCCCTCCTGCTCGAGGCGTTTTGGAAAGGGGATAGAGGGAGTTTGGGGACAGACAGTTCCTGCTGGGCTGTGGGGCAATGATGCTGGTGAGAGGGACTTCATCCAGACAGCGTTTGAGTGAGGGTAAAGGAAGCCAGTGGTTTGTCTGGTGTGTGTCCCTCCAACCCTTCCTGTGCTTCCCCAGGAATGAAAGGAGAAAAGGGATGTTTGGCAGGAGAAGAGGAGCCAGGGAAATGGAGGAGAACTGCAAACAGGATTCAGTGGCACATTTATTTATGTGGGAGGTTTTTAAATGATGATGGAGTGCTATTGTTAGTAAAGGTGAGAAGGGATCATTCATCTCATGAATTTCTCCCATCCCAACTTCTGCCACAGCCCCTCTCACAGCAAACACACCTCCAGGCTGGCATCCCTCTGCTTGCAAGATTCCAGGCTTTTGGGTGTCTAAAACCAATGCTTTTTTGGAGAGACTGACACATCCAAATTCTCCCAGTCTTGCTCCATCAGAGCTCTTGGGATCCCAAAGTGGTATTGAATTATTTTGCCAGAGCCACACACTGCCATAACTTGTGGTTTCATTTTAATTTGCACAGCCTGGAGCAGCACCATTTATGAGCAGTGCTGTCTCCTTTCTCTTGCCCTACAGTGCTTCCCTGGTGGAAAATATCATTTGAAGATGGTCGTCATCACCTTAAAAATGTACTTGCCAGGTACACTTCATGAAGTAGCTGACAACTTTTTTGGGGGACTGGAGACTCACAGAAACCACATCCCTTTGAAGGTGTGAGTCTTCAGGTGGTGTGTGCAGGGTGAAACCCACCGAAGATCAGAATTTTCCATTATAATTACACCTGGTTGTTTGGACTGATCAGACTGATCACAGCATCCTTGGTTTCTGTGGTAATTACACTGGCCTTGGGCACCATGTACTGCCATCCCAGAGTCTTCCTGATACTCAGTAAATGCTTCTGATCAATGCTGATGTGAATGAATTAAAGTTAATAATATTGCCTCCTATTAGGGCAATGGTTGCTGGGCTGTAATTGAATCCTGCCAGCCAAGAGCCAGCCTGGGCAGCTGCTTTCACTCTGCATGTGAAAAGAGACATCATTTAAGGCCATGGAGAGCAGGTTGAAATGTTTTTTTTTCTCCTGGAAAGGAGAGAGAAAAGGTAGGTCAAGGTTGTATGCTGGAGAAATACTTCAGTAAATATGTTTTTTTTAATGGATGTTTTAGGCCTTGTTGTTAATAGAATAAATAGTAAAGAAGGGATTTTGAGATTAAAAACTTTAGTTGTTTTCATCTTTGTGTAATAGAAGGGAAAAATGCTTATTTTGGTTTGTTTCTGTATTATAATGGCTTATGTTAGGGTAGGTAGCTTTGAAATGAAAAATATATCTATATAGTATGTGAAGTCAGCCCCAAAATGCTTTAAAACTCCTGCTTATACTACCCTGAACCTTCAATTCACCATTGCCTTAAACTTTGTTCATCTCATTGCAAAACAGATGCAAAATCTAATTTGCCTTTGTTATAGAGGGTTGAATTTAAAAGCAAATTTACCTGTGGAAACAGCAGCCCCAGAGAGCTGGCAGTGCTCCTGCTCCTCTCTGCTGCTTTCCTCCTGCTTAGGTCCCCTTGCAGACTGACAAAAGAGATATCTGTGCAAATCATTTGCCAGCCTGCATGTTTGTTTAATTAGTCTCCAGTCTGCAGGAGGAACTGCAAGGAGAAAGATAATTATGCAGACTTCATGCTGCTTTGAGCTCTTGTGCTTTGCATTTTCTTTTTTCAGTGTTCAGGTAAAAGTTAAGCATTTTTGAGGCTCTCCAAGCAGACAGCTATTGATTCTTCATTCTGTAGCAGGAGCCCTTCTTATAGTTTGTCAATTTGAGAAGTTGCTGGTTGGGAGAGAAATTGGGTATCACAACATCCTTGGGGAAATACCACAATGAATTCAGGGTGTGAGCTACAGGATGGCCTCACACTGAAGGGCCAAATATCTGATCATTTAAAAGTGCCTTTTAATTTGAAAGTTTTCAAACATTAAAAAAGAAAAAAAAATATTTTTCCTTCCTAGATAAGAGGGCACTCTGTGATGCCTGGAGAAGTTTTGAAAAGATCTGACTATGTGAGCCAGTGCACTGAAAGCTGAGGTAAGAAAAAGAGATTTTTTAGGTCTGTCAGTGCTCAGATAAGGTAACTAGAGGAGGAGGCTCTGTGGGCTGTTCAGGAAAGGTATTTCAAGACCATTTGATTATATTGGCAAGGTGTTAGTAAAACAGGGCTTTGTAAAGTTGTACAGAAATCCCCCTGACAACTCCCTGGGACAGATGAGAAACGAGAGGAAAAGTGGTGTTTGGACTGTGTGGCTCTGCCAGGTGTGGGGCGCGGGCTCTGCCAGGTGTGGGGCGCGGGCTCTGCCAGGTGTGGGGCGTGGGCTCTGCCAGGTGTGGGGCGCGGGCTCTGCCAGGTGTGGGGCGCGGGCTCTGCCAGGTGTGGGGCGTGGGCTCTGCCAGGGATGTTTTTTGGTAGAGGATAAAGTGGTGCAGGGAGAAGAGGGTGCCATGAACCTTAAAGCACTATTGAACTACTATGTGTGTCTCCACTATGGCACTGCTTATCTGCTTTGGAGGAAAGAGAGACTTTGTAAGAGGTTCACTGTCTCTCCTTCACTTGTGGACAGTGTGCACATGTCCTACAGTCCTCAGTGCCAGAGTTCATCACTGTCACAGGAGGCAAGTTAGTGTGAAACCACCTGAAAGGATGGGAAGGGAGGATAATGCAAATGTTTGATTTCTTGGTATTAACAACTTGCCTCAATAATTCTTGGTCTGTGGAAATGTACTCCACTTTGCCAGCAGGAAAAAGTTTTCACGGGGACCTAATCCAAAGACCATTGACACCCATGGGATCTCTTCCTTGATTTTAACAGATCTTGAATCTTCCCTCTAATAAAGGATCAGACAATACACTGTTAGAATAACTGGCATGGCTGGAATAGATATTCCCTATGCAGAAGTAAAGATCTCCATGTGGTAATGGCTAAGGAGAAAAGATGATGTGTCAGACAAAGGTTATAACTATTCCCATTAAAGGGCCTTCATTAAGCAGGGAACCTTCATCGTCAAAGCTGACAGTCCTCCCCAGGCTTTCAGCACTGATAATGGAATATGGCTCAATGGTGACCAAGTCCCTTCTGCCAGTGCTCAAGTGTGCAGAATTTCTGTTCTCTCAGGTTTTCAGGTCTGATCCACTGCACATTGGCTGCTCTTTGCAGCAGCTGGGTATGAGCTTCAGAGTTGAAAAAGATGTGAGCCTGGCCCAAGTTTTGCTTAGTCTTTCCTTGTGGACAGTTTCAAGGAGGATGCAGAAAGCAGTGACTATGGCCAAGGAAGCAGAGAGGCAGCTCTGGAGAGTTCTGTGTGTTCACCCTTCTCTGCTGCATATGAGCTACTTATAACATCAGCATTTTAGAGCTACAATAGCATTGCTCACTCAGTCCTAATTAGCTGTGACCAGTGGAAACATCAAGGTGACACTGTACAGTGAAAGAAATATCACTGACTCTGTGCCTGGGAGGAAGGCTGTTGTACAAATACTGTAGCTGAAGATGTGTCTGTCTTTAATTAGCAGATTTATGGTCTGGTGAGTGCATGATGAATTGAGACCGTGTGGTTAAGTGTGGTGAACAAAGCTGTAACCTAACAACCAGTGGCTCTATAAAATTATACTGGCAATGAAACATCATCGTGCTTGATAATTCCAAAGTGGATGAAAACTGCAAAGCTGAGAACTCGATTTACATATCTGTGCAAGAATAAATGTTCAGGCATGGAGGCTTTGGCTGAGTTTATAAAGTCAGTCTGTGAAACCTGGACCCAGAGCTGCTTTCCAGCTTTTAACTCCTGTTCCCACTGGATTTGTAGCACAAAGCCTTTAGTCTGTGTGTATCAGCACTGTTGGGTGGTTGTCCCGTGGCATAGTGGAGAGCACTCCGGTCTCTGAATCTCAAGGTCGCGAGTTCGAGTCTCAGTAGGGACCATCCCCGGCAGTTCAATGCCTCCCTGCCATCCCATCCTGTCAGATCTCGGATGCTCAGCAGGGTCAGCCCCGGTCAGTACCAGGTGCTGTGACAGTCCCAAGGACTTCACTGTCACTGTCCAAGCTCGCTCAGCCGTGGCAAATCAACCTTAGGACTTAAACGGTGGGGCCAGTTCTGTGCACGCTGTGCCTCACCTAAACAATCCACTGCACAGGCTGGAAGGGCACACCCATGTGGGGAGAGCCCTGCCCAAATCTTCGTTAGCAAAGTTTGGCCATTATATTATTATCAGCACTGTTGTCATACCCAGATAAGGGGACCTATTTCATCAATGTTTTCTCAATGTTGAGAAGAAATGCTGCCTGGTAATATTAATTTACACTAATGGAAGTGTTAATCAAGAGCTAATTAAGCATTGTGTTCTGTGTAATGATGAAACAGGCAAAGTGTTTAATGGTCACTATACCTCTTAGGTATGGATTTTACTCTTCACTTGAGGTTATTGGGGAATAGCTCGAGTTGACTAGAGGGCACTCACATTCATTTCACAGGTGAATGAGAGCATTGGCAGGGTTGTAGCTTGAGATGGCTGAAAGTTTTGTTCAGTTCAGGTGCCGTTGTGCTGTGAGCCCAATTTCATACAGGGATTCTTGTGGTGAACTCTGGAAATTGAAGCAAGTGAGATATCAAGTCTGAAATTGGCCAGTTTCACAGCTCAGAGTTATATAGAAAACCACTTCTCCATTCTGCCTCTTGCCATGAAGCCAAAATCTATAGGTCTGTTTTGTCTGCTACATAATTTAGTGTGCAAAGTTTAGAGGTTATTCCTGCATTCTTTCTGTGTTTAAAATTGCTGTTCTTCAGGCACAGGTTGGTAGGAATGATAATGCTGTTGGACTGACTGATGGGAAAAGGGACTGGTGTTTGGTCCTACCTGTCCTCCTTCAGGTGTAGGAGGATTTGGGCTGGATGTTGCCATTACACTGTACCTGCAAGCCATTCTCAGCATGAAAAACAGACTGGGGGGGAAAAGGTTATATTTTAACACTTTGGGCAGAATTGCTATTTAACACAAATTATCTTTATCCTGTGTTTTCTAATTACCAAAATTCCAGCTGTTTCATTTGCACATAGCCAGGTAACTCGTGGGATATTATACAGATGAAGAAAGAGGTCCTCTGTACCATCTTATTGTTTTATAATTGAGATTCATGTGCAAATGAGGAGAAAACAGACTTAGCCATGGGTTTATGAAGTATGGCAAATCTCATTTTAAAAAGGAGGGATGAAGAAAACATTGCTGACATCAACTTTACCTTCCTTAGCTTTAGATCTGCTGGGCAGTATCGGAGTGTAGCTATTGCTATTTTTATAAGCTTTATGCCATCCACTGTGCCTCGAGGCTGGTGAAAAGAAAATAACAAGCAGCTTCTAAAGAGTTGGTCATTTTACTCCTGATGATGAGGGATCATGAATGATGGACTCCATGGGTTCAGTTTATTAGATTCAGTCCAGCTCTATTTTAAGCTGACAGGAAATCCTCATCTGATTTCTCTGAGGGTTGGGCCAACAGGTTGCTGTGTTCCTTTAGCAGTAAATAAGATCATGGGGTGATATCTGCCTGCATGGAGTACACACTGATTTCTTTTGATTGTCAATTCTGCAATCAACAAGTCTCACTGGGTTCAGTGGGTGCTTGTTAGAGACAGAGCCTGGGGTTGGGAAAGTGGATCATGAAGGTGATTATTTCTTTCTGAATTATTCATTGAAGAATCTTCTGCTTGTAAATGAGATAAATTTTTCTGACACATGACCTGACCACATGCCAGTCTGAGTAATTGCTGGCTCTCTGTGAAATCACCCAGGACAGCCTAAGGAGGGTGAAGGCTTGGCAAGATGCTCTGCCTTGCCAGCTGTGTTTGAAAGGTTGTCCGGGCTCAGAATTGCACCAGCTGATGGTTCACCAGGGGTCTGACATCATGTGAAGTCTCCCAGGACAGCTGAAGACAGACATGTCCTTTGCATTGTGCCTTTTATGCAATGCTCCCTTCTGAACAGAGAGGGAGAGAGAGGGAGGAGGAATTTGGGTCTGGACAGATACACACTCCTGAAACAATTCTGTCTTACTCAGAACTCATGTGTAAACAGGCTTTTGTCCACAAGATTGATTTTTTTTAAAGCAACCAATCCTGCCTTCTGCAAGAGTGGGAATTACAGCTGTAGCCACTTATCACATGTTTGAAACTCACTGATTTGTAGTTCCCAGCTTGTGAAAGCTTCTGCTTTAGAGAACTTGATAAAAACCATAAAGTGAAAATTGCACATCTGTGATGGAATTGTCAAAAGGGATGTGTGTGAGTTACTTTGCATACTTTTCTTTCCATGATTTGTTTTAGATTTCCCACTGTCAAAAGAAATGGACTGTGAGGAGCTACACTTTGATGTGGGGTTTGAACTGGGAAAGGCACTGGATGTGGAAGTGCACCCTGCTGAGCTGGTCACTTTTGAGCAGAACCATCTCAAGAGTGACCACCCTTACACTGGGTTTGTGAGAGCAGGGGAGGCAAGGGGTTTGTTTAAAAGTCTGGTTAATTTGAACAGATAAATTATGTACTCCTTAAGTTGCTTTATCATCTTAACATCCAGTGGGATGAACTGCTATTAAAAGTAAGGCCACATTTCTGTGTTCTTCCCCAGTGAAGGGGATTCAGCACCATCAGAGTGCCTTGGAAATGGTTTGGACAGCTCACAGCCTCGGGAGGGTGGGACAGCAGTCAACATCCAGAGCAAGGAACTGCCTGCTCTGGTCACAGCAGCGCTGGCAAGAGTTGGATCTGCAATGACATCCTGCTTGAGGGCTCAGGAACCTCATCCTTGGCTGCAGGGAGCAGATTGGATGGGAGTGGGGCCCAGATGCAGGAGGTGTCACATGGACAGTGCAACTGCCCTTTTCAGACAGGGAACAGAGCTGGCAGAGCCAACTGAAAGGCTTCAGAGTCAACAAAAGCCTCTTGGTTCATATGCCTGGGTCCTTGTACACCTCCCTAGAGTCTCCTCTTATCTTAGGGATTTGGCTCTAAATGACTGGGAATATACCTGAAGTATAATGTGGCACGAATTATAATAACATACAGTAAGTTAAGGTTCTAATGTGTGATCCAGGCCGTTTTAAACCACTTTGGCCATCTTCAAAGTCAACACAATGTGCCCAAGACCTAGGTCTAGTTTGAGAACCTGAATTACTAATATTTCCTCTCTATTCTACACCAAAATGAGCAAATAGCTTGACAGTAAAAGTTATGCTGTGCTATGAGCAACGTGAAGGTAAAAGGAAAGAACTTAAACATAGCATTTCCAGATTTCAATTTTGTGGCACTTCAATATTTAAACAAAATATTACAAAACCCACAAAGCAAAGCTTTGACATTTAGGTATAGGGGTGTCAATATTGTACTACTGCTTTCATTAGAGGTACGTGGCAATGAAAGCCAGGAAATGCTTCATTCACATCACAAATGGCAATCAGTATTGGATGCAAAGACTTTTTTTTTTCCAATCACTTTTTATCCAAAATGTTGGGTTTTTACAGAATTGGTGCCTGAAGTTCTGTATTTTTGTTAATAACAGAGATGGACACAAAATCTGTACAGTCCCATTCGACATTAATCTACAGAAACTGGTGTGTGCTGCTGTTATAGTTTAAGCTGGCAAAATGCCAACTGCCTGGTACCCAGTCAAAAGGTCCAATCCCAGAGAAGGAGAGTGAGGGAAAAAAACAGAAATGAGGCTTTGGACATGGTGAAGTTCTTATATTTATATAGAGAAGTGGAAAGCTTAACACCAACTATGAAATAGCACATAGTGACAGGAAACAACAACAGGCTCACCGAGGTCGCCCCAGCTAACAAGCAGAATTCTGAACCAACCAAACCTCCTCCCCAAAGGAAACCTCCCAGCAAGAGGGAAAAAGGAATTAACAGGAATATGCTCACTTCCCCAGGTAAACAGCCACGCAGAGCGGCAGCAGGGCCTGATATCAGCAGTCAGGGAGTAGGAACCCTCCTGGTCTGAAGCATGGACCGAAAAGGCAGAAACTCCTCCCCCCTGGCTTGTTCTACTCCTCGACGCTTCCTAATGATGTCAGATGATATGAAATACCTCTTGGGCTGCTTAAGTCAGATGATACCTGTCCCCTCTAATCTGCGTCACGTCCTTTGAGGCCTGCTGAAAACTGAGGCCTAAATGGGGACCTGTGCTGACTAGAGCCAAAACTACTACAGCTGACACCCTCAGCTCAGTTAAGTCAGATTACAGGTGGATGATTTGACTTCAAATTAGTCATATTTTTACATTCTGAAAGTGAAAAAAATATATAACTTATAACAAATAAACAAGTAGAGGAAGTTAAAATTTCCTGCTTAGTGTCTATCCATGCAACCAGCTTTAAGCAGGTGGTGAAAGTTTTGGCTAAAAACTCTGGTAGCAAACGTTGCTTTTGGCTGCAAATCCCCTGCTAGTCTTTGCCCCTTTTGCATCAAATTCTGTGACCGCTCAGACCTTTATTTGGCTTGTTTGGGTTTTTTGTTTGTTTGGGGGTTTTTTTTGTGGTTTTGGTTTGGTTTGGTTTTGTTCAATTTCTTGGTTCTCTTAGAACAAGAATACACAGTTTATTCCAGGCATATCCCTGAAAATGTGCTGAAGAAATAATGAAGTGTTGTTGAAATTGCTAAAAACACTAATGGAAATGGTTAGCCAGAACTGGCAAAACTAAAGCAAAGAGGAAGGAATGAGCCCAAGTAAGGAAAGCAACAAAAAGCAGGCAACAACAGGGTGGAAAGTGAAGCAAACTGTGTTGTCCCTTATTAAGATACAGATAAAAAAAAGAGGATTGATACAAGGAGAAAACTTCAATTTTGTTGAAGCACCCAGTCATTTTGAATAATTTATAGTTTGGCTACGTGTATTCCTTTATGTACATTGTTAATCTCATTTTGACAAAGAAAACTTTGTTATGTCTGCTTTTAATGTGTGCATATATTTCTTCATGCTCTCAAAAAACGGAGCAGGAAACCAGCCAGAATCACTCAGGCATGTGCTAATCATTAGTATGAGACTCAGACTGCCAGTGGGAAGATGCATTACCTGGGTAACAAGTAGTGAGTGCTTGGAACCATGGTAAAATAAGCAAAAGGAATAACTTCTGCTTGCTTTTGCATTGCGTGTCCTTTAGCTCATGTGTTGTCTGACACGGTGGCATGGCAATTCTTGCCTCTATCAGTAAGCACAGATTAGGCCA
Source organism: Sakesphorus luctuosus (assembly GCA_013396695.1). NCBI lineage: Eukaryota > Metazoa > Chordata > Aves > Passeriformes > Thamnophilidae > Sakesphorus > Sakesphorus luctuosus. The sequence goes on from VWZD01011593.1 coordinate 567,157, forward strand.
ATACAGCACTTTTCCTCTGTTCTTTTGTTTAAAGGATGGTGGCTTTTCTTTTTACAACTGTCATATAAAGTTAGGGGTTTTTTTTAGCTTATAGCAGGAGTGTATAAGATGCTTTTAGGTCTAAGTTGCCAAAATTTGAAAAGCATATTAACTAAACTTAATTTCAAGGAGGTGAAGAGCATTTTAAGTGAAAAGCCTCTAATTACCAGGAACAGATGACCATTAGTCCCTCTAAGCTAAGAGAGAACATTGCTCACTTTACACTTGCAAACCAAAAAGTTACTCTGTGACAACTTTTTTCCCTTTTAGCACAATTTATTCTATGTGTGGCACAGAAATACTCCCAAATTTAGTACAGGGAGAGCCAACATGCGCTCTCTGTGCAATGCTCCTGGCAGTTTTCAAGGGCAACAACAGCCAAAGATGTGGAGGTTGTAGCCCTTGGAAACAGCAGCATCAGTGGGGATGGAGTAACTCCTGTCATACGTTGCAGTGTAGAGACTGGATGTATATTCCATTTCCATTCCTGTTGCAGTGTCTACAGGGGGAAAGCTGCACTTCAGAGCTGTGCCCTGTGCTGTGGGATTCTGCTGTTCTGCTTTCTTGCTGCATTATTGACAAAGTGCTTGACTCTTCGCTCCCAATTTGTTCTCCAAGTGCAGTCGGAATTTCTCCTGCTTCTGTTTGGATTCACATTGTTGGGCTTGGAGCACGAATGCCTCCTTCTTTCTTGTGAGAGCTGTGAGGAATTGAAGCCAGACTGAATGGTAGACATTTATCAAGGAAAAGAATCTTTTGTATTAGGTGATTAAATAGTACAACTAGTATTCCAGCTAATGCTCATTATTCTTCAATAAAATGCATAGGAGGATGACCATCAGCAGGTGCTGATGCATCGAGGAACAGACATCTTTGTCTTCATATAATCTCTAATGTCATGTGAAAGGGAGGAGGGAGACAGAAATGCAAAGATTTCTAGTCTTAACTGTGTTAATTAAAAGTTATTAGCAATAAACGCTTCCAGACAATCAGATCCTTATGTTTCCAACACTGCCTGTTTACTATGGACAGCACACAGGCTGGAAGGGGTTCTGACCTCTGATACAATAATAATAATAATGGCCAATCTTCGCCAACGAAGATTTGGGAAGGGCTCCCCCCACGTGTGCCCTTCGAGCCTGCGCAGTGGATTTTTCAGGTGAGGCTCAGCGTGCGCAGAACTGGCCCCACCGTTTAAGTCCTAAGGTTCATTTGCCATGGCCGAGCAAGCTTGGACAGTGACAGTGAAGTCTCTTTAGGACTATCTACAGCACCTGGTACTAACTGGGGCTGACCCTGCTGAGCATCCGAGATCTGATGGGATCGGATGGCAGGGAGGGATTGAACTGCCGGGGCCGCCCGTACTGAGACTCGAACTCGCGA
>VWZD01011593.1:586753-606933 GCA_013396695.1 Sakesphorus luctuosus
TGGCAAATGGACCTTAGGACTTAAATGGTGGGGCCAGTTCTGGGCACGCTGTGCCTCACCTAAACAATCCACTGCACAGGCTGGAAGGGCACACCCATGTGGGGTGAGCCCTGCCCAAATCTGCGTTAGCGAGGGTTGGCCATTATTATTATGTTCATGGTGAGAATGAGGATGCAAACTCCTGATTTAAGCACAGACTTCCAGGAAAGGTGACTCCAGGGAACTCCTGAACAGGTACCTTTGAAGGAATGGATGCATTTCACCAAACTCAGATCCTTATAAGCCTGAAGTTGTCCCTTGTGAGCAGGGAAGAGAAATAGTCCTTTTCAGGACACAACTCATCTGAGTACTTTAAGCCATGTCCTTTAGAAAAGATGAATTCAATTCTGGTTTTTTCAAGTCTATTCTGCTCTCCACTGTCTACCAAAAAACCCTAAAACTGGTTATGATGTAGAAATTCTCATGGCATCAAATGAGTCCAATGGCAAATGGCTGTTGTTGCACTTCAGCAGTGCTGAGGAATCCTGTGGTTTGGGGATTTTCCTGCTTTAAGAACTGAGTAGTTTATTTTATGCTGGAGTATTTGCAACTTTATTTTTGGGTGGGTTTGTGCATTCATCATAGCTTCTGTTTTAAGTAGAGTAATAAAAATATTTATTACTTGGTAATTTTTGGTACATCAGTTCATACATATGGTTGATTTGGGGTTTATCTTTTTAAAATTTAATTATTTTAGTAATCAGAAGGGTAAACTCTTGAGCTGTTGCTGTCTTCTTTTTCCAGCTTTATAGATGGATTTGCAGGGATTTTATCTGTTGTTTCTGCAGAACTTTAAACATGCAGCTTTGTCTAAATGCACCACTTTCTTCATGTATGGCTTCCCAGAGGATGTATGTTTTTAATACTGATCAAAAATGATGTGCAGGGAATTCTGCAAAGCTTGAGAGGGGAGCAGAATTCTTTCACAGCAAAGGATGACACTTGCCAAAGTTCTGCTGAAACACTCTGAGTTACAAGGTCTCTTTGAATCTGCAGGTTACCTTGGACAAATTCTGAAAAGTGGAAAGACCTCTCTTTGAATTACCTTATACTCAGTCTTTAAACAGAAGTTCAGAGGTATATTTTTTAATAAGGTCTTTTGAAATTGTATAATTTGAAAATTAGCAAAAGTTTGGAACATCCTTTTTTTTTTTTTCCCTACAAAAGCCCTGAAACTTTTAAATTTTCTTAGAAAAATTCTCTGAAGGGGAAATTATTGCTGTCATTTGCAAGGCTCTGGTCTTACTTGTGTGGAGCTCACCAATCAGGCATTGCCTTTGGAGTTAATAATGATCTGCTTTTTGATGGCATAACAATGGGCTTAAATGATTCCTTGGAGGAGGAGCACTATAGTTCTGTATTCTTTTCCAACAAAAGACCTTATATGAATAGCATTAAGTTTGAAGTTCAACAGTTTTTATTCTAAAATATAATTAATACTAGGCAGATATAAATAGTGACCTTTTTGTAAAGCTATGACTTTCTTTGAAGCACTTAGTCTGAATTTATATCAGGGGCAAAATTCAAATTGTTTTATAACAAAGTAAGTGCAGGTCTTAGCAGGCCCTGTCTTGTAAATCCTTATTTTTTCTCTATAAGTAATATTTTTAATTTCAGTAGCTTTACAAATGAGCATGTCAGTATCTCATCTTGCTGTACAGAGACTTTCTGCATTAGTACCTTATTTCAAAATGTTTCATGTTGGTTTGAAATAGATAATTTACAATGTTAATGAAAGTGAGAGCAGATTGGTGTACTCGGGTTCCTCATTATGTATTGGGATGACTCTCTCTCTCTCTCATGCTGTGGTGATCAAGTACTAATGGAATTTAAAATGAGAGATTAATTAATGTAGAGAAAAATTATCAAAAGGCTTGCTTTGAAATTATTGTCTGTCTGAGATCTAAAGGTCACTTAAATTGAACCAAATTAGATGTATTTATTTTGGAGTTTGGGAAAACACTCTGTTATTCTATCCAGCTGTTTAAAGTGTGATTTGATTGTGTTTCATTTTAAACCAAACCCACTATTTTTCTATGAAGTAATGAATACTTTTATCACACTTGTGGGTTTTTTTCTTTACTTATGTAAGTTTGTTGCACATAAACTCTTTTTCTTTCAGTTATAATTTAATGAACTTAAATCATTTTTTGAATACCTAATTTTCCATTAAATAAATGCTTTAGTTTTACTGTGCTCATTTCTTAGCCTCCTGTTGAAACTGTTGCTTGTCATCTATTTGGATTATAATTTTCAGTGAGGAGGTCTTGTAAAAACTAAAACTTGAGATTTTGATCCCTGAAAGCACCTTTGGGTGAGTTATCCCTTGGTAAAAGATTATCCTGAGCTGTGTATCAGTTAGGTTATCCCAGGGCCTCTCTGCATCCTGATTCCTTTGCATTCAAGTTTCTAAGGGTTGTAATGCAATGTGTACAGTAATAGCATATTTCTAGTCAGTCTGCACTGGGCTTTGATCACATAATCGTAGTTTACCATCTGTTCCTTAGGTTTCCAGATTATTGGTTAATTCCAAACAGCAATTCAAGAATAATACCTCAGTAGTTCGGAAAAGCTGAGTGAAATACCTGTGTGAGCATAACACTAATTCAATTCCCACGTGCAATGGAAAGAAGTGAGCACAAAGAGCTGTTTGGCAGTTGGCTCAGTGTGGAGGAGCTCTGTAAGTTTTACAGGACCAGGCTGATGAAGGATAATGAGATTTCACAATGCAGTTTGTTGTGTGGTTTTCCATTTCTGCTGTGTGCACAAAGCATTCATTTTTAGCGGTGTTGACAAGGGCATCATGAGTTTATTGGTATTAATGGTGTTTCATGAAATTGTCTTTCAGAGTTCTTGGCTCTGCTGGAGTCCAAGTTCATCAATTATCCATGTCTGAGTCTTCATGCAGAAATAGGATGATTTTCATGAAGTTTAGTTTGGGCATTCAGTGGCCAGTTAAGGGGTATGTAGAGTTGTGATCTTCTGCCATCAGATGTGCCCTTAGGTGCCATATTTCTGGTAGGGATTGTACCTGTGCATCAGTCAATGTTTATTTGGACAAAACCCCCCCAACTAAGAGTCTTCCTTAGTATTACAGCCTGTTCCTATTCTAATTTACATAACAAAATGAAGTGATGATAGAATGAATTGTACTTTGGACGTGTTCAGTTTAATTTTTCAAACACTTTTGATCTACTGGTGGTGAATGTGGCAGCTTAATTTATAGGGATGAGCATTCCTAGAAATATCCACAGAATGCAGATAAGTAACTGACTGTAGGAAGTCATTGGAACAGAATTAGTAATATCCCCTGAAGTTGTTAAATAAAGGTTACTTTTCAAGTAAGAGTACCTTATTCTAGAAATGCGTTTTGTTTCTCTGACATGATTATGATCAAGGAATACCGTGCTTATTGTCTTCAACTGCTGCTGTCCAGGTGTGGGAGATAGCATTTCATAGAATCATAGAATCATAGAATGGATTGGGTTGGAAAAGACCTCCGAGATCATCAAGTCCAACCCTTGGGCCAACTCCAGTCCATTAACTAGATCATGGCACTCAGTGCCACATCCAATCTGCGTTTAAAAATCTCCAGGGATGGGGAATCCACCCCCTCTCTGGGCAGCCCATTCCAATGCCTGATGACTCTCTCTGCGAAGAAGTTTTTTCTGCTCTCCAACTTCAATTTCCCCTGGCAGAGCTTGAGCCCCCCGTGCCCCTTTGTCCTATTGCTGAGTGCCTGGGAGAAGAGACCAACCCCCACCTGGCTAGAACTTCCCTTCAGGTAGTTCCAGGCAGTGCTGAGGTCACCTCTCAGCCTCCTCTTCTCCAGCACAAACACCCCCAGCTCCCTCAGCCTCTCCCCACACCACTTGTGCTCCACTCCCTTCTCCAGCCTCCTTGCTCTTCTCTGGCCCCGCTCCAGCCCCTCAATCTCTTGCCTCAACTCAGGGGCCCAGAACTGAACACAACACTCAAGGTGTGGCCTCACCAATGCAGAGTCCAGGGGAAGGCTCACTGCCCTGGGCCTGCTGGCCACGCTATTTTTGATACAGGCCAGGATGCCATTGGCCTTCTTGGCCACCTGGGCACACTCTTGGCTCCTCTTGAGCTTCCTGTCCCTCAGTCCCCCCAGGTCCCTTTCTGCCTGGCTGCTCTCCAGCTAGTCTGTGCCCAGCCTGGAGCGCTGCAGGGCTTGGGGTGGCCAAAGGGCAGGACCTGCACTTGGCCTTGTTGAACTCCATCCCATTGCAATCAGCCCATCTCTCCAGTCTCTCCAGATCCCTCTGCAGAGCCCTCCTGCCTTCCAGCAGTTTTTATTTCTCTTTACTGCTGTTCTTTTCAAACTTCCTTATCACTTGGAAACAAAATAATGCACAGATTGAATATATTTTTCACCTGAAAAGGCAAATAATGTTCATATTGCTCCTTGTATTGAGTTCCCAGCAGGGAAGATGCTTGTGGGGTTATAGTGTTTGTCTGATTTAGGTTGGTTTCAACTCCATCCAAACTGGATGAGCTGCTGTCGTGGCTGAGGCCTCACTCCTCTGTCTGTACAGTGTTCTTAGATTTTGCCCACGTATGACCATAAGATGGATAGACCTAAAACAGGAGGCTGATTGAGGAGGTTTTGTTGCTGGGGCTACGGAGATTCTGAGGTTGCCACCCAGCATTACAGGCTGCCTCAGAATCTCTTCTCAAAATCCAAGTTGGTTTGTACCCGTGTTCAACTAAGCAGATTTCAGGCTTCTACATCATGGAATCATGTTCTCTCAGGGGCTGGTAAAATAGGTAAATATTGGTGAATGTAATTAAATAAGGAGAGGAAAAATAAGTAAACAGGAAGGAATGGAGGAATTTCCCTAGATGGGCTCTGTATTCCATGCTCAAGATAACGAGGATCTTGGATACTGAGCTATCTGCTGCTTATTTGAGTCCAAAACAAATCTTGCATACCTTTGAGCACATGACATAAAGAGGACTGAATATATACAAATGTTACTTGAAAAAGAATATTTGCTTGTCTTTTATTTAAACTATTCAAAAGAAAGGAAGGAAGAGAACAATTGTTTACTTTTAAGTGCCGTGTTATGTCTTGACAATTACGAACAATACACATTTTAGAATGGAAAGCAGTAAAAATAGAAGAGTGTGGTGGGATAATACTGTTGGGAATTGTTAATGAACATGAAGGTAAATGCCTTGAGATGATAAATACCCTTGTGATTCTAGTTTAGGTAAATGGTAGCATGAGAAGGGAGACATCAGTGAAGTGAGAAAATGGGAATATGGAATAAAATCTCTGTTTCTCTTCTAATAGGTATGAACTGATAGAGAGAGGTGTGGTCACAGTCAAAGATGCTGGATTGGTTCCAGCTGTGTATACCCACAACCAGCAACTGGAAGTTGAGAACATGAGGTTGAAGAAAGATTTGGAAAGCTACAGACTTGCTGTCAAGTATGTTATTTGGTCTTATTGAAACTTTTGTATGTGGTAAATGCAAGCACTTAGTTAAAAACAGTAAATTCCTGTTTGTTATGCTGGCTGCATGTATTTTTGCTTCTGGGTGGCATTTATAATTAAAGTTCAAGTTTCTCAGGGTTCTGTTAGAAATGTAAATCTTTATTTCATAGAATCATAGAATAGAATCATAGAATGGATTGGGTTGGAAAAGACCTCCGAGATCATCAAGTCCAACCCTTGGGCCAACTCCAGTCCATTAACTAGATCATGGCACTCAGTGCCACGGCCAAGCTCAGGTTAAAAACCTCCAGGGATGGGGAATCCACCCCTCTCTGGGCAGCCCATTCCAATGCCTCAGCACTCTCTCTGCAAAGAAGGTTTTTCTCATCTCCAACTTCAATTTCCCCTGGCAGAGCTTGAGCCCCCCTTGTCCTATTGCTGAGTGCCTGGGAGAAGAGACCAACCCCCTCCTGGCCAGAACTTCCCTTCAGGTTTCTTTTATTTGTATTTACTGGTCCAAAAATAATTTTCAATATCCAGTAATCACAACAAATTACTGTGGAGAATCATGAGTGTCTAATAGGTAGAACTAAAAAGTAAATTATGTGTGTTTTGTATTACAGTACTATAAGTTACAGCTACCACAAACCTTCAGCATTGGAAAAAAATCACTGTACACTTCTTCTTTTAATTGCAGGAAATCTATCACTCTGGCCCTGGTGGTAATGGGGTGTCAGTGTAAATTACCATCATTGATTATACTCATGTGTACATTGTAGTGGTTGATTTTTATAAGTCAGTTGTACTCCAGTCCAGAGAGTTAAAACATTTAGCCCATCCAATGGAAAGATGTGATAACCAACTCCATGTCACAGGGCCTGTTATGAAGAATGGTTCATCTGCACATGAATGTCCCTCAGACCTAATGATGCACTCACTTGAGTGTTCCCAGTGTATGGTTTTAAAATATGGAGCTGTGAAAAAGTTCTCTCCATCTCTTTGGTTTTCCTCAAGATTGCTCAAGCTACTAATTTTCATCTAGATCGTTCCTTTATATGAAAATAACTATTCAGTTCTTAAATAATCATTGCTGCTGATAGTGGTAATTAAATTATTTTCTGATTGTAATGATTAATTACATTTTAAATGAATGAATTAATTGGCCACAGTCAAGTGGTTAAGTAAACAGTGGCAATAATCAACTCAAATATTGTGTAGTCTAAATATAATGTTGTACGGGGAGACAAACCATATAGAAAACATTTCTTACTGTTCTCTGCGGTTTATTTAGACAATAGGTATGTAAGGATTGTGTCTCTCATGAGGGGGGAGAGTAAGAGCAGGTCCAGAGAAGAGCAACAAGGGTGGAGAAGGGAGTGGAGCACAAGTGGTGGGGGGAGAGGCTGAGGGAGCTGGGGGTGTTTGTGCTGGAGAAGAGGAGGCTGAGAGGTGACCTCAGCACTGCCTGGAACTGCCTGAAGGGAAGTTGTGGCCAGGTGGGGGTTGATCTCTTCTCCCAGGCACTCAGCAATAGGACAAGGGGGCACGGGGCGCTCAAGCTCTGCCAGGGGAAATTGAAGTTGGAGATGAGAAAAAACTTCTTTGCAGAGAGAGTGCTGAGGCATTGGAATGGGCTGCCCGGAGAGGGGGTGGATTCCCCATCCCTGGAGGTTTTTCAAGTGAGCTTGGCCGTGGCACTGAGTGCCATGATGTGGTAAAGGGAGTGGAGTTGGACCCAGGGTTGGACTTGATGATCTCGGAGGTCTTTTCCAACCCAATCCATTCTATGATTCTAAGCAATAATGCATAGTAAAAGGAAGTACAAAATGTGGCCCTCCTGAAATTTATTGTTGCCAGTAGTAACTTCAACAAGTTTATTGTCTTTTTTCCCTACCTTTTTTACATTTTTCTTCCCCCTACCCACCCCCTGCCATCTGTATGAAGCAGAACATTCTATAACAATATAATCTGAGTGGATTATGACTTGATAAGGGTTTTTCTGGTTTTGTTGCATTGCTACATGATTGTTTAAGAACATAAAGCTCAAAATCATTTCACTGTGGTCTGAATGAGCTGGGTTTTCTCCATAAGAATATCTCCATGCTCTATGGGGTGCCCGAAAACCTTTTATAGCAGATGTCCAGTTAAAAGGCTGAAAGATGATGTGATAATGTGTAACAGGAAGAAAGCAGGAGAGGGAAAGGCATGGCCCATGTGTTGTGTCCCTACAGGCAATCTGTTAAATCAAAGTCCCAACACTTTGGTGAAATGAAGTTGTGCCCAGCTTTGTCACATTCTGGTGTTTGCTGAAACCTGAAGCTGCAATGCTCTAGTGACAAACAGATGGGTCATGGCCCTGGTTTGTCACTCCAGAGGGGACACTGAGGTACAGGGCAGTTCCATGTGACACAAACTTTGTTCAGTGACATTTACTGTTACACAGTGCACTTATTCTGCATGTACCCTCTTCAAATACTACTAAAACTAGTCCTCTTTTCTCCCCTCATAAGGAGAGCTTTATTTTCACATATTGTTGGCTAAAACTGCAGTGGAGTTTATGTAGGTGTGAAACTAGGTTTGTGCTTCTGATATAATGGCCAATCTTCGCCAACGAAGATTTGAGAAGGGCTCCCCCCCCGTGGGTGTGCCCCCCCCGAGCCTGCGCAGTGGATTGTTTAGGTGGGGCTCAGCGTGCCCAGAACTGGCTCCACTGTTTAAGTCCTAAGGTTGATTTGCCACGGCCGAGCAAGCTTGGACAGTGACAGTGAAGTCCTTGGGACTGTCACAGCACCCGGTCCTAACTGGGGCTGACCCTGCTGAGCATCCGAGATCTGACAGGATCGGATGGCAGGGAGGAATTGAACTGCTGGGGATGGTCCCTACTGAGACTCGAACTCGCGACCTTGGGAGTCGGAGACCGGAGTGCTCTCCACTACGCCACGGGACCGCCCTTGTGCTTCTGATAACTACTGCACTTTTCACCCTTTTTATTTCAAGTAACTTACAGAGTTTCCATTGATACTAATTTTAAAAGTCCAGCACTTGTGGCATTCATTTCACTTAAATGGTTTTGGATCATCTATGAATTAAACCAGTGCTGTTGCACTGTTTTTGAAGTGTGTGAAATTGAGCATTTTTGCTGTGCATACCATGAGTTACCATGTTCCTTTATGTCTTTTGGATAAACCCAGGTCATAATACCATTTACTGAATTCATTCAGTGTAGTGTCTGTTAACAGCATTTTTTTCTTGTTCATACATTCAGTAAGTTAAGTCAATACCTTTGCTATGGTAAAGTAAATACTTCAACAGGAGGCAAAATTACCTGGAGGACATTTTGAGTTTCTCTTTGAGAGAGAATCACAGAGAAAAAAAATGCTTAAGAGCACTAAGGAAATGCTGGGTTTTGACTGGTTAGAAACCAAGGATTTGTGAGCAAAAAAGTCCCATATTTTGCTCTGTAGATTAGTCAGAAAACATTGATTCAGAGCTACAGTGCTGTGAAGCTTTTAATTACATTTGGTGTTTCTGAGCTTGGTACTCTTGACAACCATCTTACAGAAAAGAGATGTTATTTGGGACTTAGGCAGTATGGGGGCCCAGGATAAATGATGTAAACCAATTACCTCCTGATTTAATGTTGTTTAGCAATTGATGGAAGAGATTTAGTGTCTAGAAGCTAACTGTAATTGTATTTTGGGTATTTTAATATAGTATTTACATGATTGCATGCAAGCAGGTGGGCAAATAGAGTAGATTGCAGGCTGGTTACATTTCACTGTGGTGTTTCATTATTTAAAGAGAGAATTAGGCACCTTTGCTTCCTGTGTACAGGATACAGGATGTATTTTTTATGGCCTGTCCAATGCCTGAAGGCATCTTGAGATGTCTCTGCACACAATAAAAGAAATAAATATCAGCATAATTCTTTTACTCTGTAGCTACCTCCAGGTTTAGATACACTGTAAATTTTTATTTAAATTCTTTCTAAAAATGACCATTGTGTGGTGAAAGGAAGCAAAACTGATGTTCCTTTGGTTTGCGATGTGGCACTGGTTAAAGGGACCTTCAGTGGGCTCCCTTTGTTTTATCCTTCAGGCTGCAGCTGAGCCCTGGTTGATTGGTTACCTGTTTCTGCAGTGGAAGTGTACCTATTCCTTCCAATAAGCAAGAAAAATTTGAAAATTACTCTGAAAATGGTTCAAGCCTGCCTATGTGATGATTTAAAATAGTTTGAATAATGTCTACTTTTGTGTTTTCCTATGGCAAGGCCCTCTCTATTGCCTATTTATTTAGATGTGTAGTTAGACAAATGGTGTATCGCATTAATTGTGTTAATTGCAGGGACTGTGTGATATTTGTAAGCTCTTTAAATGTTTAGGGACTTATTAGGCAGATGGAAGGAAAATTGTGTACAGCTTTTGCCTGAGCTTTGTATGGGAGTTCACAACATGAGATAGGAAGCATCAACATTTGCAGGTACCTTTCTGTCCTGATTTTTGGGAGCACACTCACAAATACACATCCAGCTTGCAGCCAAAGTAATGGTCAAATTATAAAGCAGTCCTGGAAGTCATATTTATTATTACAGTTAGTGCCAACACCAGCAAGAAAATCCTCAGCTGATCTGCTATTGCTGTGCCAAAATCTAACAATCCCTGCACACATTTCTCCACTTACACCATGGAATAAAGTGCACTCTTCTTATGGTGTGCACCATATTTAAATGCATCTGTCTCATTATGTGATGCATTCAGCATCTTTGCTGCCAGGTGCCATCTAATCTGGGTAGAGTAAAAGTGAGAGAGTTTGTTTTCTAAAACTGTCTTTATTTCAATTAAAATTTTAGGCTTACAACTTGCAGCATCTTGGGAGCAGGGTGTGTAACTTGCCTTTGAAAACCTACTCAGATTTATTGGGCCCTGTCTGCTTCTGCTATTTTTATGGAAATACTTGCTGGAAAGAAGTTTAAATGGAAAGACCTGCAGGCTTTGACATATATCTCAACTAAAAGAAAGGGGTGTTCACTTTGCTGTGGCTGGTGCAACATCTTTTACTCTTGGAACAAGCCATCTGCTGAGCTCTGAGGGGGCAGATTTTGTATTCTAGGTCTTTCTGGCAAGTCAGATTTTGAGCCTGGTGTTGTGATGGAGCTGTTTCACAGGACTGTCTTGAGACCACTGATTCATTTACCTCTCAACTGTTTGCTGCTCACAGGAGCTTGAGCAGAATCATTAATCTGTGCTTTGTGTCCCATACCAATATCCTGATTTCCTTGCTGTGTGTGCCCCATGGCTCCTTTGAGGTTCTCTGCTTCACTGTTCTCTTCAGGCCTCTGCTACAAGCATAGAAATGTACATATAGAAATAACTAATAAATATAGCAAATGCATATACAGCAAATATAAATTACTTGTACAATTAAACATAATGCCCTGGCAGTTATGGATGTTCTTTCTGGACCTGTGATTTTGGCACACTCCCCTGTCATAGTGGTTTTTCTAATTCTTGACTGCTGTTGCAGAGGAAATGAGCTTTATTTGTGCAAGAAGTAGATATCTAATTTCTGTGTAAGATAATTTCAAGCTTCCTTTGCAGTTAAACCATTCATCTACTAATCTTTCCTTCCAAATACATAGCAGCAAAGGCAAGGATAAAATGAACTGAACATGTACAGAGCATTTTTTTCATGTTTATGAAACCATCTCTGGGCGTCCCATGGCTGTGTGCAGAATGTGCTTAGAGAATAACAGGTTATCAGTGTGTTTACAATTAATTTTGAAATGGATTCCTTTTGCTTCTCTCTGTCACATCCAGGGAACACTTGGGGGCAGGTTAGAAACATGATTGAAGAGAACCTAAAACTTTTCTAGCCCAGTTTTTCCAGAAGACTCTCCAAATGTATTTGCAAGGCAACAAAACAGTTCTCCTTCTGTGTGTGTCCTTCCAGCACATATCAATGCTGGGCTCCAGCTGTGATGTAGACAAAAAACCCCACAACAGTGTTTTCAGTATATTATATTTTCAATATATTTTAAGGAGAATTTTAAACAACAGTATTGTTTTCTTATCACCTATAACTTGAATAGGTACCTCCATAAGACTTCTTGTGCTTAAAGCTGACCTCAACTCTGAGATTTTTAATGCCAGAATCCTTATGGATTTTATCTAAAGGCTCTGAGGGAAGGGAGAGGATACCCATGGCTTTGTACCTTGGGTGGCAGCAAAAAGACCCCAAAAGTACATCTTGTCCACAGCAGGGTACACTGCCTAAAACTTCCAACTTGGATACAGAAGGCATGTGCATATCTGAAAAGTATTTCTGGAGGTATTCAGCATACCTTGTTGCAATTAATAGGACATCTCTTGCATTTTCTGTTTTTACATCCAGCAAAACAAAAGAGGCTCTCATAAAAATGCAGAAGGAACGAGACTTCCATCGAATGCACCATAAGCGAGTGGTCCAGGAGAAAAACAGGCTGATTAGTGATATGAAAAGGTAAACAATTTTAATTGCTATCCATTTAGCATTAAAGATAATGTCTTAAAATATGGTCTGGTAGTAAGATAACACTGTGGAATTTGGAGTACATTTGGTTAATGTCCTGGTAAACAGCAGCTCCATCTCAGGGTTTTTCCACACTGCTCAAAGTATTTTGAGTTTTTTCTTGGTGTGTTTTCTGTGGTGTGATGTGGCATTAACAAATATACAGTATTTCTAATAGCTGGGAATAGAAATGGGATTTTCTTTTACCCAGATTTTTTGCCATAAATATGTAGTTATTTCTTTTGGGAACCTTTGCCCATTTTAAGGGTAACTGCTGTACAACACTGAATTAAGAACCTTTGCCTTCATGCTTCCCAGAGCTGGCATGTTCTGTCCTCTTGGAACTTCCAGTATGAAACTTGCTGTGTTGCTTTGCTTGCAAAAAAGCCCAAACCAATCCATTGCTACTGAGTTATAATAATTTAATTTTTAAATATGAACTGAATTTAGAATCTCTTCTTTGCACATATTTATGCCAGCACTTGTTTTAAAATAACACTGGAGAGTGGCTGACGTCTGCAACTCCAGGTAATTCACAGTCGACATTGTTGTCAATCAGTCGACACTGTTGTCAATCAGTCGACACCGTTGTCAATCAGTCGACATTGTTGTCAATCAGTCGACACTGTTGTCAATCAGTCGACATTGTTGTCAATCAGTCGATATTGTTGTCAATCAGTTGATATTGTTGTCAGTCAGTTGACACTGTTGTCAATCAGTGCATGTATTGGCAGCTCTGTGTTCTGCATGTTCAGCCTCGCAGTGCTTCATACCAATGCAAGAGAACACTGATTTGTCCTCTCTGACTCAGGTTCTTGCAGAATGCAGTGGGTTTGGAGCTGTTGGTGTCCCATCTTTCTCTTGAGAGATTTTGTATCTGAGTCTTGGTTGATCTGAGAAATTAGAGTGGTTAAGCGTTCTCAGGGTAACGTGCTGTGAAGAAATAGTGTTCATATTCTGACTGTTTTGTCTAGATGAGGATCTTATTTGGTAGTCAGATAACAGCTGTAATTCTCTTTCTTCCACTGAAATATCATCCATCTGCAAGAAAACAAATTAGCAGAAATTAATGTGCAGTATGTATATGGAGGATTAAAAATAGGTCATAATGAGATGGATTGTTTTAAGATACAGCCAAACAAGCTGTGAATCCTCCTATTGATCTGATTTAGTTTTGTTGTTGATTATTTTTTTCTCTTGCAGTACTGCAGTTGGGTGGTTACATACTAAATAGCTTTGCTGTCTCCTCTGTGTTGACCTTTTTGCACTTCTACTCTTTTATTTGGAGAGGGGAGAAATTATGCAGGCACAAATCTCTGATTTAACTCATCTGTGAGGAATCACTTTTCCTCCTCTTGTTCCCAGGCTGAAGGCACATTATGCATCCTATGAACCAGTTCTGAAGCAGCTGACTGCAAAATATGAGGCTACACTGAAGCAGAAAATGTTAACCAGCTTGGAGAGGGACAAAGCAGTTGGGCAGGTAAAGCTGTGCTGAGCACCACTTGCAGCACTCCAAGGAATGGTTTGGTTTTCACTTCAGTAAATACACAGAGTATTTCTGATAAAGCAACACACTTATGCAATAGTTTGAGGCAGAGAGTTTTATGAATTTCATGGTGTTTGGTGAAATGTTAACATGGAATGTATGTGAAACTTGGTGCCACACAGTCATTTTTCTCAGTCTGTACCTGCTCTACGTGTCAGCCACGTGCAGACCCTGATACACTTTGGTGTAGAGCTTAAGGAAAGGTGTGATATTCACACAGGTTCTCATGCTTTCATCTATGCCTTTGGAAACAGCTTTTTTCAACTTTCTTTATTACTGTTTATAATTTTATTTTTGCAAAATTTATCCAGGAATGGCCTACTAGTTTAGAAAAAAAGTACATTAAGATATCAGAGACAGGTTTTTTTTGTTTTTTTTTGTCTTGACTGGAATATTAGAGTGGTATTTTATTCCTATAATCTTATCTGATGTATAGGTTTTTATATGAGATATTCTGCCCCTTGGGCAGGAAGTAGTATAAGCACAGATAGGATGGATGAAACCCAGAAAATTACCTTGCATATGTTTAACTAATATGTTGTTTGTGCAAGAAAAGAAGAAAGAAAAAAGGAAGAAAAAACCTTACCAAGATGCACTTCAACAGTAGCATCCATTATGTGTGGGTAACATGAAAGGAATTTACCACTCTCTTCTGATAGTCTTCATCTCTCATTTCCTCCTTTCCTCTGCCTCCAATTTTTCTCAGGCCACCTGAGGGCTTACTTTTAAAGCACAGAGGATTATATGTTTGAAATTTCACTATGTAAAAGCAAATACCCTATAGAAAATGGAAGTTTACTGTCCATATAGAGTTATGCTGAATCAGGAGTACAGAACATTGAAAGTTCCAATGCTGTGAAATTTCAGGGACACATGTAAGGCCTCTCCAGATGTGACCTGGACTCATCCAGAGCAGTTACTGGTTTGTAACATAACACCCTGTTCTGTGACATTCTGTTGTGACCAAGCTGTATGTCTTAGTGTGCCATTAAACTAGAGATTTAAAGTGACAGCAGGGCTACAAGTTGCTGGTACAGTCAGAGCCCTGATATTCTGTGTGTCTGTTTTTTTTTTAATAGAGCTGTAACAGTGTTTTGAGAGATTTTGGGGGGGGTGTTGTATTTTCTTGCATTGTTTCACTGGGTCTTTCCAAAATCTTGAATTAGGAGTAGTTTTCAGAACTTAGAGACAATAATCAAAATGACAAATGAAATTTAAGTATGCAGACATAAATGGTGTTGTGAACAGATACCTCACAAGCAATATTTTCATATTACCTCCTCTTGTTCTTTTGCTTTTTAAAATTAGGTTATAAGTTTGCAGGCTGCATTAGAAGATTTGGAGTCTGGAACTGCTAAGCAGATTTCTGAGGCAAAAGGTAAAGTATTCCCATCACCAGGCTCAGACTGGTCATAGTGTTTTTGTTGCTGTGATGCTTTTCACAATCTGGTGTAACAGTAAATCAAAAATCCTTGTGTTGTAAATGTTTTATCAGCTGACCTGGTGTCAGAGCAGCAGCTTCATCATTGGAGTTTTATTCTGAAATGTGCTCACTAAGGAGAATGGAAGTGCCAAAGGCAATAGAGAGTGTGTGACTGGGAAAGGACTTTGTTTTAGAAAGCTATTTTGTATCTCTTTTTGTTATTGGATTGACTAACATCCCCCTTTTTCTTTTTTTTGGGTGTATGTGTGTGTTCTTTTTCATCTCTCTCTTAAGAAGGTTTATATGGTGGTCCAGAAACATTTTGGAAATACTGATGTTATGAAATCCAGACTCTTACTTTAGCATGCCTCATTTTTACAGAAGGTTGCTAAGGTGATATAATACCTGCTGGAATAATATCTTTATCTGTATGTTACTGCACTATTTCCCTGGGTAAATATTACATTGCTTTTTCCAACTCCATCAGAAGAACCTTAACACTTGTGTTTTCCTGGGTAAATGAAGCCCTTGCTATCCTATTCTTTGCCAGCATCACTCCCACTAGTAATTTGGAACCTACTTTCCAGTTGCAGCTACACTGGATAGTAAGGTAAGTCTCAAAGAAACCAGGTTTCTTAAATGAGATGATGAAAAGGGTAAATGGTGAGCTCTGTCCTCTGACAACAGAGTTTTCACCTGCTGCAGTCATGAGCAGGACTCCCATCAGAGATGGCTGTGTATTTGAAATGAGAGAACCCTACAAATAATATGCAATTTCCACGTGAAACATTTGTTCCAACTGGGCTATTTTTAATATCTGTTTTATGTGCTTTTTGGTTTGGGTTTTTTCCCTCCCCCAGTGTGTTAAGGCCTAAACCTCCTTTGGCACTGGTAATAAACCCCAGGTAAAAAGTCATTGAGTGACTCCAGCCTTTGACAATCAAACTTCATTAGTTCCCACATTCATGGAGTTACTTCCATTGTCTAAAATTCCTCTATCAAAGACAAGGCTGAGAAAAAGGGTAAAAGAATAGTAGCCACATAAACTTGTTTGGTTTCTTTTTGCATTTGTAGTTGGGTGAAGAGGCGAACAAGCATTTCCTTGACTGTTAACATACGCTCTGGCTTGAGGATATACAGTGTGGGTTCTTCCCCATGCTTGTGTCTTACAGCCTGGATGCCCCATCTGTCTCCTTTTCAAACTAAACATCCTTTCATTTGTTATTTGATTCTAAAATCTACTCTCTGGCTGTTGACTTTTGTTTGTTCTCCAAAAATCTTAAGGGCACTTTATAACACAAAAAGTGACAAGCAGGGGAGCCACTTGATAAATAATTATATAAAAAGCCCCTTGTCACTCAGTCTTCAACATAAATAAAGCTCATCAGCCACCCACATGCTTGTACAAGTCTTAATTTGCTTCATATCTTGGGTATCATAAATTAATCAGTATTTCAGTTAATTTCTTTTCAGTGCTTTGTCCTGTAATACTACATAATTTTTTATTGCACTCTGTAGGTCATACTGGTATCTCGGGGGGTGATATTGTCTCATTCAAACACTTTCTGCTGCCTCTTGAAAGATGGTCATGTTCTGTTGCCTCTTGATTTTTATTATTCCTGAGACAGTATAAATGCAATCTTGAGAAACAAGCAGTGCCTGGCTACTGGAGAAATGTTTGTTTCATTTTTCTCTGAATGTGTTAGTTTGGAAGGAACTGGTGCTGCTGGAGTTGCCATTCTGTGCTGTGAGGAGCCCAGTAGCTGTTTTGGGTAGTTGCTGTCTCTGCTGGGCTGCCTTTGGTTCATTGGTGTGTTCTGGTCAGAAGACAGTGCAGGCTCAGAGTGCCAAGTGCTCACTGGCCAGGCTGTGATGCCTCTCCTGGCCAGGGGGCTGCTCTCACTGCAGGGCTGAGCCTGGGGCAGGGCAGTGGCTCTGCCTGGCAGCAGGGATTGCCCTGCACTGCTCCAGGGGCTGTGTCTATCCTACAGCCTGGCTGGACTGCACAACACCTGGAGTGCTGGCTCTGGCTAAAGGGCACTGAGAATGGCTTTGATTAGTTTGGGATCTGCTGAACTGTGAGGTTCTGCACATCCAGTCCAAGAAAGCTGGAGAGAGACTTTTTCCAAGGAAATGTAGTGACAGGACAGGGGGGAATGGCTTCAAACTGAGAGAGAGTAGGTTTGAATTAGTTATTAGGGAGAAATCCTTCCCTGTGAGGATGATGAGGCCCTGGCACAGGGTGCCCAGAGAAGCTGTGGCTGCCCCATCCCTGGACATCTCCAAGGTCAGGTTGGATGGGGCTTGGAGCCATCTGGGCTGGTGGAAGGTGTTCCTGCCCATGGCAGGGGGTGGAACAAGATGAGCTTTAAGGTTCCTTCCAGCTCAAACCATTCTGTGACTGTGGGTTTGATTTTTCAGTTGGGGTTATTGTTTTTTTTTTCTTTTGAGTGAGTCATATAGTGCACAGTAAAGAACAAAAGGAAGCTTCTTAATATTCACCATGAGTTTGCATTGTAAATTTGTGTCTGGCAGCTAGGTAGAAAAAAATTAACAGTACTTAATGTTAAATTTAGTTCAACTATTCTGGACTTTATTACTCAGGCATTTGATGTAGGAGCTTTCAGACTGCTGCATTTCAAGCAATTGAAGAGGATAGGATAGCATCCACAATATAGAGCACGCCATTTATTTCCTAGGAGTTTTTTGCCATCCCACTGTCAGGCTGCTGTTTAGCTTTCCACAGAAATCCTTCAAGAGAAAAACTGGAGATAATTTTTAAGACACCTAAAGAAACTGGAGTTTTATTTCCTAATTATTACCTTGCTTGTTTCAAGTTGATATGAAGAACATGTAGTAGTGGAAGAGGAACTAGTTAACAGCTCTGGTTAGGGCTGTCATCTCATGGACTGGTTCTCTCTCTCCCATGGTTACTCAGAAATCAGCTCTGAAAGACAAGTTGTATTTTGAGTTAAAATTACTTTTCAAAAATAACATTGGAATGTTTTTTTGTAAGAAGATTTGATTAAAAACTATTCTTGTTTTAAATCTGGTCCTTGCTGATGTGATAGCAAGATCATACATAGAGGAATCTAATTACCAAAAAGAAAGAACTGTTATTTTATTAGGTTATTGGTGTATATTAACAGAGCACTCACACTGTTACTTATGAATCAAACACAATGTTAAGTGGTGCTCTGAGAAAAGGCAACTTTTCCTGCAGGAATTAAGCAGTGTTGATTGTGGGTTGCTTATAAACTTCAGAGAATGCTGCTGAAACAGCTGGTTCTAAAAAGATGTTACAAAACTGCTACTTGCTCAGTACTCTTCTTGTATTTCCTAAAAGCCACAGCTGCTTATTTATTACCCAATTATATTCAAAAGTTGAACTCAATGAGTTTCTTTGCTCATGGTTGAATTAACTCATTGCTAAGACTGTTAACTGTGCTTTTCCATTCCTTGATCTGATGCAATTGCAGTTAGAAGGTCATGCAAGAAGAAATTTAAAATGCACCAGTTGAAGTACTTGAGCCTGTTTGTCCCCATTTTGTGTACAACACCACCAGAATAAAAATCTGGAAGCACAAGCTCTTGGCATCTTAGTCTAGCAGTTCTTTTTTTTTTTTAGTAATAGTTATGGACTTTTAAAGCTCTTCAACTGTCATAACTCTCTTGGTTTATAAATATGTGCATTTCAAAAGCATCAACAAACCAAATGCTCCATGAGCAACCTGTTAGTAGATAGCAGTTACTAAGTGAGTAGAAAGTGTTTGATATATAAACCAATTTTGCTGCACACCATTCCTCAGAGAAAGTTATTATTTGGAGTATCTGTGGCAGTAGCATTAACTTTTAAAGCAGTGACAATAGAGGTGTTTTGTTAATCTAGGCACAGTTCTTGCCATTAATTCTCAGGTTGGGTATACAGGAAGGTTTTGTGTGTGCTTGATCTGCTTTTTTTGCCCCAAGAGTGGGATTCTTTTTTCAGCCTTTTAAATCAGCAAGTTTGCATTTTGGTGTCAAGGTCTTAATAAAACCATTTTACAAGGGCAAGTATTTGGAAATGAGTAGTGTGAAGTGCACTTGTTTCACTCTGGATTTTATCTGTGTAATATGCTTTTTCAAGCACAGTTTTTTCCCAAGAACTGGAGGATGTAGATTCTGATGATATTTTTGTTGGTTTTATTTTATAGTCCCTCGTTGTACAAGGAAGAAAGAGTTTGAAGGTGCCCCCCAGAAAGCTCTTCAGAAAGCCAGGCAGCAAAAAATAATTTTTGATGAAAGTTCTTCATATGATCCAGTGAAAGAGACAGATAAGAAGATGGACAAGAGAGATCTGAAGGTACGCAGTGTTCTTTCCAGTTGCTCGGTATCTAATACACCTTAAACTTGTACTAAGCTGTGATGAAAGATACTTGTCCAACATGTATAAAAGAAGCCATACTTAGTAGAAGTAAATAGGACAGATAGGTAACAAGTTTTTTTTATTTTTAGTATGAGTTATTATTACAATTAAGATTTCAGGGAATTATAGAAAAATTCTGATTAGTTGAAGCTGCTTTTTGAGAATCTGATGTAATCACCCTGCAGAGGAAGAGCACTGGCTGTAAATGCTTCTTGCCTTGTTATATTTCTTTTGCAACTTGGGAAATCCTGATCTGTTCCATAGTACTTGCAAACTTTTCAAGCATTTCAGGCTGTCTGTTCTAGCTGAGTCTAAAAGGTATAACATCTGGGTCACTCAGGGCAAAAAAATCAGGGATTTCTTAATAGTCCAAACATCTAAACTTGAATATACCAGAGGTGTGTTACTGTTTCAGTTTGGAAGTTGTGCAAAATCAAAATTAATTAAAATCAAATTTAAAATAAAATCAAAATTAAAACAAAAATTAATTCTTGATTGAATATTTTTTATTGTATACATGAGTTTATTTATTGAGGTTGCATGTTTGGGCTATAAACCAGTTATTTTTCCAGATCAACTTAAACATTCTAATATCTAAAGTTTCATAAGCTCTTGAACCTGTTACAGGTGCCTATTTCTGTTTGAGAACTACAGTTCGAGTTTAAACTGTGGATTTTGGGAAGGAAAAATCTTTGCTGATGTAGTTGGGATCAGCTTCAATCTTTCCCTGTCTCCACAGGAGTGTGGCCATGAT
>VWZD01011595.1:0-10566 GCA_013396695.1 Sakesphorus luctuosus
CTTTTGTGACCGGATTTGCCTATGCCATATTGGCCATTTTAGCCACCAGCACACTTGCAGCAAGCGTGGGTAGTGCCCTTCCCAAATCTTCATTCGCGAAGCCTAGCCATGATGGTGATGAGAGGTAATAAAATACAGTATGAAGTCTTCTGTGAAATTTCTGTTATTTCTGAGTGGAATTTCAGCCAACAGATCTAAAATAGTTTTAGAATGTAGAACACTTCTTACTTTGGATTGTAAACATATATGCAGACACTTATATGAGACCAGACTGGCAGATAATGTGAAGCAACGCAATACCTTTAAAGTCAGTAATACAGCAAATAGGGTTATGGCCACATGCTTATACATGTATATAAGTATATGTACTTTCAAAACACACACACATGTATGTATGTGCGACCTAAAATCACATGTGCAAATAACTGTGTAGTTGCTTACAATTGCTCTCTTCTGCCAGCAAATTTTTTATTAGAGTGGAAAAATAGAAAATCCTCATGTACGTTAGACATTAATTATTTCTGGTTTTGAGACACACAGTGTTTCATATCCTTCCTTTTTAGGGCATCAAGATTGTCTGAAGTTCATCAATAATAGAAACAAAACACTTGAGGAAAGGAGGAAAGATGGAAGTTTAATTTCACTGAATTTGTTAATGAAGAATACATTCAATTAATATTATGACTTTAAAAGTGGTATGCTATTCAAAAACTATTTATAAAGCTTTGGAATACATGTGGTGCCTGGTATGTAAAATCCACAGAACTGTGGTTTGAATAAAGGAAAAAGACCTTCACTTTGCAGCAACTAGAAGGTGTCAGGGCAGGAGTGGGCTCCTTTTCCTTCACTAGTTGTCATTTCAAGGGAGAGAAGATACTCATGTAGATGAAACATCTGAGAAACTTTACAAGGAAAGTAGCTGGTACCAATTGCAAAACCCTTTGAAGGGACAAAAGCTATTCACAGAATTTCAGGAGCAATGGATTAAAAGATGCGAAAGGTTGATAGACAAATGATCAGAGGAAGCATCTCAGGAAACAGAAGCTCCCTCTTCCTCTTCTGTGTATGTACCCATACTACTGCTTTTCCCAGTAGCTGTTTCCATAATTGAAGAATTTTTTTTTTTCCTTTTTCATGTTTTGTTTGTTTGCTTGTTTTGGTTTTATGCTTTATAAATATACCATGAATTATTATTCCCAAGTGGACAAGAGGTCTAATTTTTTTTCTAAGCTAGACCTCCATAAAACTTATATAATTCTGTTAAAACAAATAGTTAGAGTAGTGCAATTAGTTTGCAGACTGTTAAAAATAGCCTTATTCCTGAAAAGGGCAAGGTATCTGTTTTTCTTTCAACTTCCTATTATCTATATTAAGCCTGTAGGCTACTTTTTACTTCTATTGTGGTTGCTGATGCTTTTTTCTGTTTAGCACTGGTATTCTCTGTTGTACTGTCTTGGAGTACTTTGTTGTGTCTTGATGTTAATTCTAGTGAGATGCAATCAAATTTTGTACCTCCAGATCACAATAACTGACACAGAAGGAGATGATTCTTCAACAGCAACTGCTTCAATGGACCTCTCCAGATTCACAAAGCATTTGTTTTTCACCTGTGAATCACATATTATACTACAATGTTATCTTGAAAAGTACCTTTGAAGAATGAGCTGCAAAACCCAAAGAAAAAGAAGGTGTCCAAGGTAGTCAAAGAATTATCCCAACACTGATTAGAACCAAGCTTTTCCAATTCAGAATCAACAGCTCTTTTTATTCTCCTGACTGGCCTACTACTACTACAGCATGCTATATCTTGGCGCTTTTTTCAGTACAATCACAGAATGGGTAAGAATGGAAGGGACCGCTGGTATTCACCTGGTTCAACCTCCCTGCTCAAGCAGGGCCATCCTAGGCATTGCACAGGATTTCATCCAGACAGTTCTTGAATATATCCAGTGAGGGAGACTCCACAACTTCTCTGGGCAATATGTTCCAGTGTGCAGTCACCTGCACAGTACTGTGTTCCAGGAATGTTCAGCACTTAATTATCTGCCATTTGTGTATGTTTCATGTACTTAGAAGACTTTTTTCAACATCACAGCTTCCCATAGACCTTTATATCTTTTTTTCTTCTCCCTTTTTTCTCTCACTTAAGTCACGGTGAGTTTCAGGGTTAGTTTCACTTTCATGTCTTAACTATTTCCAGCAGCTCACCACCTTCTTGTTGAGATGTTCCTGTCTTAAAGCCAAGAACAACTGGGATGTGATACTTGCTGATGTAATTGGGGACTGAAATCTCACAGAGAGGCCAAATTTTATAGATATTTTCAAACATTTTGATTCTGAAAATATAGAGAAATAAGAAATAAGGCCTAAAGGAGATTTAAAGTATGAAGGATGACAATGAGGCACTCCCTTATGACTGCAGGGGGCCAGAGAGAATTCAGATTTTGTTGGTCATGACAGTTCCCATTAGGCAATGCATACTGAAGTAGAGCCATGTGTGTTTTGTTTCCTCCCACAGGATGAATACTTCTGAGGAGGGTGTCATTTATGGGAAGGTAATATGTAGAAAAATGAAGATTAACCTAAGTAAAATGCATTTTTGAAATATATCCCCTGTGAATAAAACCCTCCATGTTCAAAAATATTCAGAAAACTTGAGAGAGTCTGGTGTAGCAAGGTGCAAAAAATATGTGTTCACAAAACCACTGCAACAGTGCAGGCGTTGACTGTGGAAGCTTTTAGTCATTTCACATACCTGTACACCCTATCCTGTCAGATCTTGGAAGCTAAGCAGGGTCAGTCCCAGTTAGTACTTGGATGGGAGACCTTCTGGGAATACCAGGGGCTGTAGGTTCTATTCCTGAGGACTTCACTGTCATTGTCCAAGCTCGCTCGGCCATGGCAGATGGACCTTAGGAGTTAAAGGGTGGGGCCAGTTCTGCACACGCTGTGCCTCACCTAAAAATTCCACTGCGCAGGCTCAAAGGGCACAGCCACGTGGGTAAAGCCCTTCCCAAATCTCTGTTAGCAAAGCCTAGGCATGATGATGAGCTGCAGTGAAAATTACAAATAATATTGGCTCTAAGTATTCATATATTCTGAGACAATGCCGAATAGTTTTCAAGCTAAGCACCAAAGAGTATATAATCGCATCTTGAACAGAAAGTCCTATGAGTAGTACTTTGCAAGTTCAAATGAACCACTAAGATTGTTAGAGAGAGAAAATGTCACTTTACCCTCTTTACAAATTGGTTAATGAGGTGCCCTTGCATTAAGTAACTTCCCAAAGGTCACATAAGTCTGTGGCAAAACAATGAACTGAAATCAGCTCTCCATGGTGCACAGTCTGACAGTGCAACACCATCTTTATTACCATTTCTACAGTATTTCTTTTATTTAAACTGTGCTGACATTCGTTAAAATATCCTTTTAAGCTTAAAGAATATTAAAAAATCTTCTTAAAAAGCCAAAACCTTTAAATAGCCCTCCGAACTTCTTCTGAATGCCTTCCTGTCCCTTAGGTTATCAAAGGAAATCATGTTATAATCAGGTCTACTTGTGTAGCCTCTATTCTCAGCAAAGAAAGTAAACCTTGATATTAGTAAACCTGAGGGGAAAAATCTTTAAAAGGGAGGAAGGCATTGCATATTGTAAAGATTTGCATGTGTTCAGCATTAGATAGAGAGCATTAGAGAAAACATGTAAAAGTCTGAGCACTGAGAGTTTTCTGGGTTCCCCACTGGGGAGGTGATAGTGCACTTGGTTAGTACGTTATAACCACAAACTGGCTAACACTTGCCGAATTGACATTGCACATAAGAAGTTTGAGGTTCCAGAGGGAATTCAGAATTCCTCCTTTTACAGAACTGCTTCTCTCTGGGGCGATGTAACAAGCTACCACCATGATCAGCAACAGCATGGAAACAAGCTGTTTCTATAGTAGTAGAAAGACTCTCTGCTCCACTTGTTTAACCTATGAGCTTCAACTCTACTCCCCAGTGCTTTATGTACAGGAATGTTGGCAGCAGATCACAAGTCTTTCATATAAATTCTGTAATAAAGATCTTGTGATGAAAATCAAAATCTGACCTCCCCTATACAGGGTATGCTTTCTTACTGAAAACACAAAATGTTATTAATTTGTCTTATTTCTTCCATGGGAGATTCTAATAACAAAACTCTTCAGTGTTTCTCTTTCTTACTGGTAGATTTGCTGACACACTGAAGCTTCTGACTTTTTTTTTTCAGAAAAGTGAGTATGAACATGTTGTTCTAAAACACATTCTACAGCTAAGGACAAAATATTTTTGTTGTACATGAAGCTGTGAAAACCAGATTTAAAAAGTGGATATTGGCGTGGACATGTGAAAATTTACATCCCTAAATCCTGTAGAGCAATCCTGACCACTTTCTTGGCTGTTGGATAACCCTCCAAATACTCCTTTTTCAGATGGTCCCCATCTCGTAGCTTTTATCAGCTGCTGAGCATCCCATCTGCTGTACCCTTTGGGATTTTGCTGTTCCTGGACTCTCTACAGGGTGTATCAGTGCTTACTGGTGAGTTCATTCTTGGACACTGAGTCAAACCAGCAGAAGTTACATGATGTGGCATCTAAAACTCAAGCTAAGGTTTTCTGGTGACTCTTCCCTCACAGCTATAACAGGGTCAGTAGCACACAGACTTCACTATGCCTCACAGCAGAAATCTCACTCAACTCTAGAGAAGTCAGAACACTTGCAGCTTATTTGTGTCTGAGTTTCACCCCTCATCTCCAATTTGTAGATTTGTTAAGCTCCTTAAAATAGCCCAGCTGTCAAAGCCATTGTATGAACCCCTTGTCACTATCCTAATGTAAATTATTACTCATCTAAAATTTTTAAAGGTGAAAATACATGACATTGCAAAATGGCATTTGACAGCAAAGTGTGATTGCACTGAGTGATGTGAGCTTTCAGTCTGCTGTTCTAGAAACAAATGTACTGCTTTCACACATCTCCACGTCTGTTTGTGGTTACTACAGTGACTTCTCTTCTGTTCTGTACTCTAGTACTGTAAGAGTCAAGGGCTCATCTGTCATGTGCTATAGATAATCTCAAAAACACCTTAACAGACAAGGTACAAACCCCAGGGCTGTTTATATTCATGAAAACTTTTACCCCCCACACAAAGGTCACGCTGAGTAAGATAAACCATGTCATCAAACATGCAGCATGCATTGGAATAGAGGTCTGGCAGGCTTAAGACTTTTTGTGAGCTGTGTCAAGGAGGACTGTTTCTGTCCTTAGTTTGATCATCAGTTTCAAATGGCCAAAGCTCTTGTAGTTCAAATGTAAATGAGAACAAAGGTTACAGCTATCCTCATTTCTCATTACTGAAATGACAAAATGTATCTTCTCCTACCTGACTGCTTAATACCTGGTGAACAGCTGATATAAAAATGTCACGGTTATAATATGTATATAAAGAGATAGACCTAATAAAATAAAATAAAATACTTGCTTGACAGCAGTGCTGCAAAGGACTGTCTTTCTGTGTTGCAGGCTGCAATATTGCCTGACACAGAATCAGGTCACAGGTTGTATTTGTACCCATGCAAATAAGGATAATATTTAAAACCCAGGCATTAACTATTTTTTCCCCAAATATTGTATTACTTGATCAGGGGAATGCCACTAGAAACTACTGTATGCTATCATATAACACTTTTCAAAATCTATCGATTTCACCTGAAAAGAAGAATCAGGGATGTCTAGATATTTTCAGTATTCTCCTTTACATCCCATGACCAGTTTTCCCTCAACTTTAGTGCGTTTTAGATTAGTTCTTCTGTTATTTAAAACTAGTTTTTTAGGCTACTTCAGTATAGCTTCTCACAAGTACACATAGTGATATTTGTTTTGTCTTATGTTATCACCATAAATAACTTCACAGCTATCACTGACATCCTCTATTTAATTTTTACAGAGCTGAAATCCAAAATTCAAGTATGCATCAATTTTCTAAAAAAATATGAAGAGCTAGAAGTTTTAAGGAGAATTTAGTGCGCATGATTTGCTTCCACACTTGTTTTATTTTGCTAAATAGCCTATGTGGAAAACAATTCACTTATTCATTAAAAACAGCAACAAAACAACAACAAACCAAACCAAACCAAAAACCTCAACAACAAAAAAATCTCAACGCTGTTCCATTCTGTTTTGGTTTCTGAGGTTCTGTTGTCATTTTATCCTAAAGTGCTGTTTCCTCACATTTGCATCTACCAGCCTTTTTAATGTGATACTCCATTTAAACTGCCTTTTAATTGTATGTGCTGCCTTGGCAGAACATGACTGATGTACTAGCGTTAATTAGGGCTCCAGTCAGCAGCCTATGCCAGCTGGAAACTGAGAAACAAGCGTAAATTATTCTGTCATCAATCAGCTCAAAAATGTTTGAATCACTAATTAGTTTGCAATTTGGGTGACAGTTTATCTGATGCAGGCGGTGTCAGAAACTTCAGATCTTAGATGAATAATTTGCCAGCAACAAGCACATATTCCCTGCTTTTAAATACATGAAGGTTTATCTGCATGTTGAAAGGTGGCTCAGCAGTCTTCATTAACTTCCAACTGGGACTATGTAAATCAGGAATCAGTGTGAGGCACTTCAGTCTGTGGTGGCTTAGCAGATGATATTTAGGAGAAAAAGCCTCTTTTCTCTCTTTTTTATTAATAATTCATAAACTGACAGATGAGAATGTTTGGGCTTTAACAGCTTAAAAAAATCACAATGGTTAAAAAAAATAGAAGGCAATCACCCCCTTTTACATGAAAATTAGTTGTGCTGCATCTTGCTGTTTAACTGATTTAGTCTCCTCCACTGTCATGTGTTTGGAATGTTAAGCAGCAAGTGATTAGCCCTTGTCCTTTAAAGCAGGATCATTATTGGGGTTTTATTAAATGGCAGACTTGTGTTTCCTTTTAAAGGATAAGGGGGGCCAGGGCGAGAGGAAACAAGAAATTGCTAACAGGAAGCAGAAAAGGTTAACAGTGTCTCAAAGGGAGAAACTATTCAACATATTAAATGCAGTCGAGAGGGTCTTAACATCTGTGTTATTCTTGTCTACGAGAGAGGTAAGTTTGATATGTTGCAACACGTACGACTATTGTGTGGCCCACAGATAAATCAAACCCGTAGAAACAATTGAGGGAGATAGTACTGCTGTGTAGAGAGACCCCAATGGGTCTTCTACCTATGCATGCACCCTTCTGGAGCGGAAAGATGTGTGGGGTACATGGAAAGGTGCAACTACAGAAAGAGAGAGAAGAGCCATTAGCTGACCTTGGTGGCAAATAAAAAGGCAGGTGAGAATAAGATTTTCAAGTTCTCTTTAACTGGCAAAGGACATGATTTCTGCATTCAGAGCCTTGACAAGGTGAGAGAAGTGGGGAATATGACATTGTGTAATTATGATTAGCTGGTGCCACTCTGTAAGCACGTCACAACAGTTGCATGGGAGTGCTGCTGCTTAATAAGTGTTAACAAAAGGGTTTGAAGTAATAAATCAATGACAGTTTGGTGACAGTTTTTTTCCCTTCTGTCCCAAGTCCCCATGCTCTCAAGTTCTAGACAGATAATCATTCCTTGGTACATCATATCTTAACATCTTACCTACACTGGTTTAAAACTTTACTGATCTTTGGATATTTTGGTACATTTTTCCTGATATGTTAAATAGACTTAAAGAAAATAATTTTATTCTTAGAAATTTCTAGGAAAAAATGAGTTTGCTGCTTTAGGGAAGAATAAAAACTAAGAAAATGGCAAAAATTGTGATTTTTGTGGCTGCTTCACTGAGAATTTTTAGAGCTTACAGGCAAAAAATTTTAAGTTTAGTGCAATACACAGTCCACATGACACAGCAGTGTGTTTCATTTTTTAATGAAAAGAAAAAGGCAAGCTTGGTCAAATTGCAATATCGTCAAGCAATTTCACATCATCAAAGATCAGGAGAGATTAGGTGGTGTTAAAAGTTCAAACAAAAAAAAGTGGGGAGGGGCAGGGGAGGAATTTTTCCCTCCCTCCCTACACAAAGGTTTGGGGAGTTGAAGTGCCAGGACCAAGAACAAAGGTGTGGTTCATGACTCTAGATTCCAACTTAATGGTGGGGTGGAGGTGAGGAACAGACCCCCAGCACCTGGGAAGGAAAGCAGCTTTTCCTGTGTGCTGGCTTCAGTCCATTTCCAGTGGCTGCAGTGACTAGAAGCTACTGTTTGCTGAGCTGGTGAGCACACATTAGAGGAAGCTCCTTTTCCTAGCTTAGTTCTTCATGCTTTCCCCCTCAAATTTCCTTGTGCACCCTTGGGTTTTGGAGGGAGGGGAGCCTTTTGGATTTGCTGTGGACTTCCTGAAGACCAATTCCAGCTGCAAGGGATGCTGAGAACCACCACCCCACTTGCCCCCAACTCCCCGCACCTCCTTCTTNTTTTAAACTAGGACAGATAGAAATATAGTAGATGTGGTGTTTAAAAGTTCCCTGGCAGGGGGATGGCACAAGGTTTCACACACTGTTGCATGTGGGCTGTGCCGTGTAAAAGAATCAGCACTGTGCTGGGAAGAAGGCTACAGGACCCTCAGGCCATTTGAAATAACCAGCCCTCTCTTGTGTTGAGGCCACCTCACCTCATGTACAGGCTAAGTACCTTCCATTGATGGTCTTTAATTTAGCTGGGTGCCTAAAGCTGAGTCTGAAGTGGGAAGTCCTGACTCCTGTCTGCTCTACCTGCAAATACAAAAAGCCGTATGTAGCAGTATGTAATAGCCCAGGAGATCCAGTTTTCAAGGTACCAGATGAAGCACTCAACACGAATGGCACTTTTGACTTTATTCCCTCTGTTTCAACTCTCTGTCAGCACAATGCTGGAAAAATAAATTCCTGTTTATCAAGCACTTTCATGAACTATATAAAAAGCATATGTAGAAATTAATGAACCTGACTTTAGAGGACAATTTTAACAGTGGGAAATACAGAGCTTTGAACTGCACACTGCAGAATGAAGATAAAGCAAAATAGTGAATAGCTGCTTACTCTGTAGGCTCTCCATCTATACAATGAGTAAGGCTGTAGTTTGTGTAGGGGGTAAAAAAGGAGCTGTGTGGGAATTTATTTTGACAAAAAACCTTTTTCTTATTTCTTTGTTTTATTAGAAAATACTAGTTTCTCAAAACTGTGACTTTTTATGGAAACATGTTCATCTAAATGACGTTTTTAACAAAAGAACTTTCACGAGCAAGTGGAGAATTTCTTGTCAAAAGCTAAGCTTGAGAGCAATAAAACCACAGAGAAACACTGCAGAGTGGCCACCAACTTGACTGTTACGCAGCACCAAATGCAGTGCCACACAGGGAAATTTGACTGCCTTGTAAGTATATGATGGCTGAAGGTGATGTATCTGGCAAGAGCCTTCCTACTTCTGCATCACATTTGATTGCTATGTCCCACTTATTACAGGCAGAACTGATGCTACCTGTGCACTTTCATGACACTTCCTATCTTGATTTTCATATCCCAGGGGAGATCTGAGACCATTCAAGCACTGGAAGTCTGTTCCTTCTCTTACTCTTTTTTTCTGCTTTCATTTCAAAAGGTCTAGTCTTTGTTCCTAAATGCAATTTAAACCCAGGAGTGTTTTATTAATAAATAACACTGCTGGACCCTAGGAGTCTTTTTGACACTATAAAGCAAATGAAGACAAGGGCAACAGTTGTGTTCAACTTAATTCTGTCATTTATTCCTTTTGACTGATTCTTCAACTTTAATACAGAAAGTACATGTGCATATGCACACACTTAGTCTATAACCACAGAGTGCAAAACTGCAAACTTCACAGGATGTCTGAGGAAAAAAAATGTAATCAGTTTAAACTAATGCATATAGACTAAATATTTATATAGCACAGTATTGACAAGTCTCAGAAAAAAAATCATTGTCCCATTCTTTATACAGAATCCCCATTCTCATCCCCTTACAAACTAAATAGATGTGACACATGAATGATAAAAAACTGCCTCTTCTTCAAAGAGGAAAATGGCAGCTAACACTCACAGAATGTGATTTGTAGAAGTTGCACTGGAAGCCTTTGACAACATTTGCTTCTGAACAGCTATATAGTGAATCCTAGTTGAAGGCTTTGAGCTCTTGATAGTTCTTTTTGACTTAATTTGCATAAGGTGCAGATAACCTCTACATGATCAGATTATATCTTTTTTAAATAATAAGAGACCTTTTATTTATCTGAGTTCAGCTTCTCTGAGTTTAACTTATCCTAAAGAGGAATTATGTTTGCCTATGTTAAAGAACATCTTTGGACCAAGGACAGATGTTTAGTCTTTAAATGCTTACTCAGCTCTAGAAAACTAAGAACCATGAGAGAGGTATTTTAATTTAAAACTTTTTTTTATAATTAGTAAGGCAAAGTTAGAAAGTCCAGAATTTTGCTGTTGTCTGAAGCTGGTCTCAGGGAAGGCATCCTGCAATTGGAGGAAAGGTCTGAACACTAGCTCTGTGTGTCTCAGCTGGAAGAAAT
>VWZD01011596.1:0-84542 GCA_013396695.1 Sakesphorus luctuosus
TTTTTTTATACCCCCTCCACACCCGCCCAAACCGACCCTTCTCCCCCACCCCGATCCCCCGCATCCCGGGTGCAACCGGGTGGCAAAAATCAAAGCTGGCTTCAATTTACCCCAGTTGTCTTCCTTTGAACACTCATAAGGTAGGTATGGTGGGATGCTGCGCTCCCACTCCCCATGTGCTCAGTGAGGTACCTTCCTCTCCACCCTCTTTCTTCCCCCCTCCCCAGCCCCGCTCTCTGTTCCTTAATTGGCTCTATCTTGATGTGCACTTGTTTTGTTTAGCCTATTTTACCATTGCGGACGACATAGGCAGAAAAAGGAGCGTTTGACTTGGTATGTCTCTCTGATTTTTTTTGCTCCTCTCCCCCTTTCCGAGTTTAATTTGCATTCGAGGTCTAATTCATATTTCAAAATCTTGGCACTTGAAGACCTTACAGGAATAGGGCATTCATTTCTATTTTTGAGGAGGATCCTTTCCTGCATTTTCTTCTCTCTGTATAATTTCATTGTGTTCACAAGTGATAGGAATTTGCATCAATTATTTTGCAATTTATTTTTTGAAAGAGTTGGATCAAATTTAAAGAAAAAAATCTTATTTTTAAAATTGCCAAGGGACTAAATATCAGGCATTAAAAAGGAGCATACAATATTAATTTGCAAAATTAAAGTTTAAGGCACAGACTATATATTCATATACACATATTAATCTACATTCCTTGGAGTTGAATTTCTGACTACTGAACATCTGATTTTGATAACAATCAGAGAAAGTGGGCTATAGAAATACTGAGGTGTGTTTAGAGTTCCTCACATCTATTTACAAGTGATTTTACTGCTGTTTGCTACTCTTGCTCCAGCACTTAGTAATTATTTTACTCCTGCAAGGCATTTCATAGGATTAGATGTTCCTTTACTCATTAAAGATTTTCAGCCTATCCAGCTGTAACTTTCATCCACATCTCTGGAAATAGTTATATGGCCACGTGGACTTCATGGAAAGATTATAAAAGATACATGGACATATAAAAAGATTGGTTTATATCCATGGTTCTTTCAGTTCTTTGGATGTGATGAAGAATCCATCTACATTTAGGCCTTTATAGGTCCTTTAAGGATTTCTTTCACATATTTTATTCATATCTATTAAATGAATTTTCTTTATGTATGTAGCAATTACATGAATGGCATATGTTGCATGATATGCATATGAGGCCTTTCAAGTATTTCTGCATGCACACAAATTAATTTTTCACAAATATATGTGTGTGCGTACGTGCATGTTTATATGTGTGTGAGGAAAAACATACTGGAAGAGAAAACTGCCCAAAATAAAAGGTGTTCATAAAGAAAAAGCTATTAAGGTAGTTCACTGGGAGTTTGCATCTGGTGCCTTGCTCAAGTCACGTAAGTTACAGACTTTACTGTAAATACCTACATACACCCCCACCTCAGCATAAAAATTTGTCTGCGTGTATTTTCCCTTCTATAACTAATTAAATTGGGCTATGAATGATGCCTAAAAAGATGCCACTGATATAAAAACTTATAAAATAGTAATGGAATATGGAATTTTATATAATGCCAACAACTTTAGCATGATTCTTGGCATAAGTAATTTAGTGCAATTTCATTTGTCTGAACCAGAATGATATTACAAAGTGAATTAATAGAACATTAGTACTGGAAAAAAGAAACACTTCTTCCTTTGAAATATGAAGTGCCACTAACTTGAGATGAAACCTGAAAGTCGGTGAATAATATATGGGAAATATTAATATTTTAAATGTATCATATTTAAAATTGCTGTGAACTTAAACAAGGTTTCATATCAAGAAAAAACAAGTAATTCATTTTAGGTTCCAATTTTGTATGCAACATCTTAAAAATGAAGCAATTCACTAAAGAAGGGAAGTCAGGTCTGTAAGCATATTTTGTTACTTTGCACATGAAATATGGTCATTATGGAATATGAATTTAATTTGGGAAATGATAAAAAAGAACATTTATTTTATTTTTCCTGCTGCACTGCAAGGAAAACATTTTTAAGTAGCTGATTAAGGAGATGAAATGAACTGATACAGCCCATAATAAATTCATGGGCTTTTATACCTTGTGAAACCGCACCACAACGGGACTTTTATAAAAAATATGAAGCCAAGTAATGCAATCATATTTTATATTTAGAACTGGAGTTGATATGATTCAGCTTAATGTTGTAAAAAGTGAGCCCTCTGGCACTTGGCATTACATTATTTTAAAATTACTCCTGTAAGGAAAGTTAGTAGAAAGAGTGTAGCAGAGTTGAAGCCTGGCACTGAAGCTCAGGGGCAAATTGGGGTGCCACTGTCTGCCTTGCCATTGGTTTAAGTGGGGACAAAGTGTCACTCTTGGTCCTCTCCTTAGTTCAAGGTCTACTGGCTCCAGTGTTTCACTACCCTGCTCCAATAAGCAGGTACAGCTCAGCCTTTGGAAGCTAGACCTGTCCTCCCTATGATGTGTCAAATTCTCCTTGTCCCATTCATTGAAGACACCTGGAGTTTTGTCTGATTTGAATGATGTGTAGGATATGTATGCCTGGGCATTTTGAACAATTTGAAAAAAACCCCACCAAACCAAACGTGTCTTTGCATCAATGGAAAGTGCTGAATACATCTGAGCTCAGTGGAAAGGGCAGTTGTGTGTTCTGGGAAAGACTAAGGCTGCCATGACTGTCAGTGCCTATAAACTGTCTTGTTGAAGGACAGAAAAGTCTAGTTAGTCCATAGCCTGGTTCCCATCTACCTAGTTCCTCCCACTAGGAGCAAGCTGCAGGTAGCCACAGAAGAAGACAGGTTGGTTATAGGTGGGGAGGGGACATGGTAGTCACTTGTCACACAAGCAGATCTCTTTCTGGCCACTCATGCCCAAAGCCCTGGGACATTGTTCTCTCAATTATCTCCCACTAATTTCGGTAGCTAGTGTTTTCATTCCAAATGCCTAGTGTCCTTTGGAAATTGTTTACAGAAATTTTAAATTCAGAATAACTGTGATGGGGGAAAAAAGCATGCTTTCCTTTTTAATAAGTTTTACTACTTAATCACAGTTTGTTTAAATATACATTTCTCTGCTGTGGAATTACTCTTCTTTCCACATTTATACCCATGTGCACAATGCTAACACATAGAAGAAAAAGCATTTTAGAACACTGTGTCATGCTTATAGGATAATTATTAATCTTGTCAGAATAAAAAGCACACTGAAAGTATTCCATACAAAGGTTTGTGCCTTAATGTTTTTGAAAGTTTTTTTTTAAAGTAATCAGAGATGTCATAACAGAGGGAGAAAGCATACGATATATAGCTCATAGTAAAAGTATATGACTCCTACAGAACTATTTAGAAATATACAAAGCTTATTTTTTCTCCTTTTGGTTAGCAGACTATTTGAGGAAAAGGT
Organism: Sakesphorus luctuosus; assembly: GCA_013396695.1. NCBI lineage: Eukaryota > Metazoa > Chordata > Aves > Passeriformes > Thamnophilidae > Sakesphorus > Sakesphorus luctuosus. The sequence continues at coordinate 3,436 of VWZD01011596.1, forward strand.
ATGTTTTTATTTTTATTCATGCTTGTGTCTTACGGTTCTATGAAGACAATGTGAAACTGCAAATTCCAAATTTTAGTAGCTGTAAATGGTGTAAAAAGAATGAAGAAAAATGTTCATGATACGTATCTGGAGGGATAAATACACAATAATCATGCAATCTGATAGCAGAAATAATAATTATTTGACTCTAAACCCTATGCTAAGTACAAGCAGAATAATATTGTTCCAGCGAGAAATAGAGCAACTAAAATGATACAACAAAAAGGCGCTTCTGAAACTCCCTCTATGTTTAGACCATTTCCAACTGAATGTACCTTTTTAATGTTTGTGACCACTGAGATATGGCTAGTGAATAAGCCAGTCAAAACTTTTCTGTCTTCATTTTCTTATCCTATATCTACAAATCAAAAAAATGTAACCTGTAGCAATTCCACTTGATGCTAGGAAGGTGATTTGCCTGTTTGTTGCTTGGATTTTGCTTGAGACTTCATTTTAAATACTCTGACTCATGTACTGAAATTTCTGGGGCATGTGAGAAGTGTCTGTAGGGTCATCTACTTATTTTGTGTGGGAGGGACAGCTTTTTCATGCTGGGGGTTCATTCAGACGCAGGAAAGGGATACTGCAGAACAGGGACTATTTTTCAAGGGCATTGGGCATTTACCCCCTCATTTGACTTCAGTGAGAACTCGGAAATCTCAGTATTAAAAAAAAAAGTACACAGTTTTCTTTAAAAAGTAAAATGTGGATCTAGAAGTCTGTCTTCCTTTATCTCTAGCTGAAAAAAAAAGGTAAAACGCTATAGCTTGAAATGTTTGGTTTTATCTTTGTATAGGTTTAGTGTCAGCCCTTTGAGTATAAAGCGCAAACTTACCTTACCCTATGTGATAACTCTTTGCTTTGCCTTTTCCTTCTGAAGTCGAAGAAATGATTAAACCATTAGTTCTCTGAACCCCCCCCNCAGTTAAGAAAATAAGAAATCTGGAATCTGCATAGGGTGAATTATGATTTTATGTGCTGCTGATATGACTTTTTGAAATTGGGATCTTTGTACTGAACTCATCCGTCTATTTTCATTACTCTTAGCAAAGAATATGTTGCAAATTTCAAAGACCTGTTAGAGGGACATCTTTTTGCATGTGACGTGCTGAAACCCAGAGAAAATATAGAAAATGTTTTGAGGAGCAACCAGTGTCTGGGGAAAGGAGGGTTATCCATAGGTACCTCTGGACTAGTGAACCCTGTAGCAGGCCTTGTACACCTGGGGCTACAGTTTTCTCTTCAGAAGAGGAGTAGCAGGAGAACCAAAACACAAGTGGTTATTGATCAAAGTCAGTGCAGCACTGTCAAGCTTTTGGGATCAGTTTGGCTGGATGGTGTCAAGCTGTAACTGGGAAAGGAGCCCAGTCCAAAGCTCTCTATGCCCCCAGTGTCCACACTTGGGGGATAATTTCTTTGTCTGCAATTGGTGGTTGAAGCCATGACCCTCTTTCCGGCAAAACTCAGGAAAACCTGGCCCCATGGCTCCCAGAAGGATTTGTAGTCCCCTGGTTGGAGCGGTGCAACACTTTGTTGTGTAGAACCCACAAGGACAGGGCTCCCCTCTGCATCCTGATGACAATTTTGCTCTTTGGTTTCATCTCTAACCTCTCTGTTTTGTTTTTTTTTTATTTTATTTTTTTTTTTATTTTAAAGCCTGGTTTTGTCTAGAATTGATTGGTCTGTGCTCAGTACCAGCTGTCTTGATAGGTTTGAAATTCCTGGGAAACCTCAATAATGGCATTTTCTAAACACAGTAAGAAAAACACAGTGGAATATTAATGGGTGAAGCACATTTTAAAGGGGCAGCACCACTTTGTAATTTTGTCTGTTAAAATATATCAGTTAGGGGCAGCTTGGTGGAGTTGCAGCACAGCCACAAGTGTTCTTCACTATTTAAAGCTTCTGTGTTTTTAGTTTTTTCTGTTTCTCTGCCACTGTGAAATGTCCCTGGAGACAATGGGGCTGTGACACTGAGTAACATGTTATCCTCATTGCTCGGGGAGCACCATAAAAAACACAAAACAAACATACAGAATAAAATACAACACCCCCCACTGTCCCTTCCCAGTTTGCCTATTTTCTGCTGTTACTGTAGTTATGTCGCATGAGCAGCGGGTAAAAAGGAAAAAAAAACAGATGGAAATACGGTCTCTAAACTGACAGAGACTGTAAATTTGCTTGAGGAACTGTCTCAAGGAAAATAATAATAACAATAGCAACAATAATAGAAATTCTACACTGTTACGGATTTCATTTATTTGAACACAAATTTATGGAGCTGGCCACACACTAAAAATTGGAGAGTTTAGTACTGCAGTTGTTTTGGTGTATTTTTCAGCATTGTAGTGGGCTACAGGGAGACAAAGAAGAATATGAATACATGACAGTTGGTATTTAGATTTGGGTGACATTTTTGCTTGTTGTAACTGTCTTTTTAAAAAGTCTACTTTCCCTCTACCATGCTATTGAATTGCAGCAGATGTTGATATAGAAAAGCTGAAATTATTTAATAACCAAAATTAGGAGTGATTTTTGTAGTATATTTCTCTTTACCAACCTCTTGACTGATAAGAATCCTGAGGTCTGAGTTTAACTCACCCCTGGGGTAGAATGGGCCATGAAAGAGTGAGATGCTAGATGGACATATTCCTCACCTTTCAAAACTGGTTTCTTTATAAAACAGTGGAAAACAAACCCTTTCATAGAACATCAAAAAGCAAGCTCAAGCATGACACTACTATCACACCTTTCACAATATTGTTTTTCAGGAGTCTGCCCCTGATTTTAGTCCAAAGGAGCTGCTTTTGGAAATGGCGTGTCCGGCTTTGTTGCTTGCCTGCTGAGGAAGAGGTATGCCCTTTGTCCCTCACCTGCAGATGGCTTGGATGCTTTTACTTTCCTGAGGCGAGCACTTCCCAGTGAGCTGCATTCAGAAAGTGCTTTTCATAGCATTAGTACAGAACCAAGTTACAAAAGAATATTAATCTAATACATTCCAAAATTCAAATATGTGTGATTAATAAGCATTATTATCTATAAATAAGGCTCTAATGATACTTTGGCAGTGTTGTAAACACAAGAATCAGAAGCAATTATTGTCATTATTGTTCTGCAAGTACTTTCCATGAATACCGAATGGATATTACTGTCCAGCTCCTTGGCACATAGAAATCCTGTAAAGAAACAGTTGTCAGTCAGTAAGGCCTGGCCGGCTGCTGTTTACTACATTTGTCTAAAACGCAGTGTACCTAAAGACAAAGCCCATGAGTTATTGAAAGCAAGATGGTTGATTAAAAAAATTATTCTTTGTCTTTTGCAACCCCCCAAATGATGTTAAATAAAGCCTATGAAAAAGTTTTCACATCCTGTGAGATGAACTGTTTGTGTGATGGCTGTGATTAAAAATGGAAATAGATTCTCTGACAAAGCCCCCTACCTTTCTTTATGTGAAACCCATGAAGGTGAGAACGTCCCAGCCAAAAGGTGGTGCGTAATGACATACCCACCCCGCAGCTGTCAGAGGAAGCCCTTGGCTAGTTTTCAAGGGCGTGGGATGAAAGGGGTGTTTATCCTCACCACATTTACCTCTCCCCAGTTTGTACAAGTCCTGTAGAATGAAGTCACATTGTTGTTGGGGTCCCTCTCTTGTGACACCCCCACTTGCCTGCCTTTGTCAGTCTCACCTTTCTCATCAAACCTCAGTGCTTTAGATGGCGCCAGCCAACAGCAGCATTTTGTGGTGGGTGTCATGTTGTTCTTCAGATGCCAGGGTGTCATCGCGAGCAGGAACAGTGTGGGTCTGACTCTCTGAATATGCAGAAAGAGAAAGTAAAAAAACTCCAACCAAACCCCAAACAGTAAGCTTTACTTTCCAAATGTGTTCAATTCTTCTTTCCTCTCCTTGATATTTGGGGCGTGCAGCACCCTATACCATGTGGTTTAACATTTTGTTCTCTATTTGTAGGTCAACATTTCCATGATTAAACTTCATCCTTTATTCAGTCTGTTCTGGCTAGGCTTTGCAGCACATGTGATATAAGCTGTTTTCACAGCTAGTAGGCCAAATCTTACTCTGAATAAGGGAGCCAAACATATGTGACTGAGTCAGACACTTAAATCAACTCCCTGGTAAATGGGAGATAACTCCAGGTGTAGTGATGAACACTGAGAACCAAAAAAGTGGGAAGGGAGGCCACTGTTTCTCCGTGTAGGAAAAGTGATCCTATGCACATAGGCAGTAAAATCATAGTCCTGCCCTAATTTTGCTCTCTCACATTTGCCTAAGGATACAGAGTCCTCTTCACTGAAGTTATTGGGAATTTTTCCATTGAGGGTCAGACCAGCCTGGAGTAGGCTCAGCTGCAGCTGGGCGTGGGACAGGCTATGCAAGAGGGGGACAAGGTGGGAGGAAGTCAGGCCCTTCCTGAAGAGCCCACCTTGCATTTGCAGCACTCACAAGCAGGTTGCTGGGGGAACATGGAACACTTCAGCTATGGCATTATGTTTCTTTCACTTGCCCTCTCTTCATTGCCTTTACCTATCTCATTTACTGACCAGGGTTGGTGTCTCATCTTTCACATGGTGGCAGGTATCGGTTGCTCTAAGTCCATGGGGTTGGACTGGGTGACCTATCCACATAAATCAGTGGAGTAATTCCTGGAAGCACTGGCCATTCAGAGTGAGCGTTGCCCAACCCAGTAATCCTCAGTGCAGAGGATTTGTGTTAAAGGACTCTTTCTGGCTGTGTGGCTAGCAGCCCTCCTCCTGTCCTTCTTTGCCATTGCCTGGTAACTATTAAGTGCTGGGAAGCCTACAAGGCTTGTCAGGCACAAACAGAAGGGCCAAAGAAGTAGACGGGTGTCATATGTGACCCATACCTGCTGTGTTGTTGCTGTGTGACATTCCTACCTTCACCAGGGCTTGACTGGTCTGACCTATCAGGTTATTATACTGCAGGTACCAGAGTTGACTACAGTGGACAGCAAAGGAGAATTCCTGCAGTCACGACATGCAGAGAGGACATATTTTCCTCTGATGGACATGGCTGTACCCATAATACTGCAGAGAGAGGACTGCGTTTCATCTATACATCTATAAATTGGTGTTGAACTGCAGCATCACAGAAGGGAGTTGGCAATGAACCATTTCCCTCAGGGACAAGCCTTCCAGATCTCCACTTGGGCTGCCTCCCTCAGCTAAAGGAAATACAAGCAATGTAGATAGCAGGACTTTCAGTGACTTTAGGTTTTTTTGTTGTTGTTTGTTTGTTTGTTTGTTTGTTTTTTAGGCACCTCTTCTATAGCTTTTTTTCATTTACTTTGATTTTTTTCAATAGCTTTTTTTCATTTAGGAATAAAATGTATCCTGTCTAAAGCTGCTAGATCTGCAGTGGATAAGCTCAAATAATGACTACTGTGACTGTGTGAGTGCTGCATTATCCACAGTTTAAGAAGTCCTGTTATGATAATGCACACAGTAGCACATAGAATGAAGTGTATGCACTAGCCTGGGGCTTTGAGGACCAGCCTCATGGTTGGGCAAATCCCTGGGCATGCAAGCAGGCATCTGATCCACTTCCCTGCCATTGCATTGGGAAGAAAAGCTGGCTAAAAGAAGTTACTGAGGGCTTAAGAGAGGGCAGGTGCCTTCAGTGCTTGTCATGTGGTGAGGGGATGCTGTTTCGAATGAGGCACAGGAGCACATGATCTGATTCAGTATGCCTGGGGACATGAAATGGTTCAAGGTAGGGAGAGGATGAACTGCATGCTCCTGGAAAGCAATAGGGAGAGTAGGACGATTTTGCCCTCATTGGAATGAAATTTAATCAAGAATATGCTGGAATAAATCCCTATGTGCATCAAAGATACATCGGTGTCAAATTAGTGGAAAGGAGAGGGGAATTCAGGCCAGCTAAGATCTGTTGATAGGGTCAAGTGGCCTCCCTGTCCTTGGGTCCACCTTTTGGAAACACACACTGCACTTTGGTTTCACTTTTAAAAGTGAGTGAAATCCTGATGCTTACAGAAAGCAAGAGGAGCAGAAGGTGGGGAAGTCCTGTGATCAGGATGTAAGAGGATCACAGCATGGTACAATGATGTGAAGCTGAGGAAAAGAAAATTACAATTTTCATATTCAGTTATTTAGACAAAAGAAGTTAAGTCAACACTTTCATATGCTTAAATAACAGTCTTCCTCTAACTCTCAGTGTAAAAGATCTCGGGATCACACAGGATTGAATTAAGACTGCAGTACCAGGCATAATTTCAAGTTAATGAAGAGACAGTGTGTTTTGTATTATCTTTTCTCTTGTTTCTGATTGTCTTTTTTGGGGGGTTGATATTACTGTAAGTAAATACATTTGTCTTTTGTTTCATTTTCCCCCTGTGACCTATTTCATTTAATTAGAAGGAAATGTGTAATAGGAAATGAGTATCATCACACTGGGCTCCATTCAAAGCCTGTGAAATCACCAGGAACCTTTCCCAGGCTTTTCACCAGCACTGGGTCCGGCCCAGCAGAAAAAAAGGGGTGATTTCCACCTTACCTGGAAGAATGTGTGCTGCCAGCATAAAGATATTACAGTCCTCATTTTAAGATGTGGCCCAGATACTAAGGAAGGATTTTGCTACTGCATATGCTTCTCTGTGCCACATGTTTCACATCTGCAGCAGCACATTAAAGGATAAAGGTTCCTAAAACTTTAACTCTGAATATACACATAAAGAGAAGACACAAATTAAGGAAAAGATAAAAGATATTGATGGAAGTACAGGAGATGCTCTTTAACATGCATATTATTGACTCAATAGATTGTTAAGGCTTCAGAGCTATTAGGGTCTGCTGTGTCAATGTGTACTTAGGGACTGTTTAATATGCAGATGGTTGACATGACAGACTGGAGCCATTACAGTCTATCATGTCAGGGGGGGATACATGAATACACACTTTGCCAACACTGTAAAAAGTCCCTTTAAAATGCAGGAGCAGTTTTTAAAAATAATTTAATAGGTTTGGTTCTTCAGATGGCCAGAGTCTGAATTTATAAGCAACAAAATTTATTTCCAAATTAAGTAATTTTCTATGTGGAATGTACAGGCAGGAGGACATGGTGTAATCTCAGAAATGCAGCTCCTATCAAATCTTGTAAAATTAGCTACTTCACTTGTGCATGTGTAGAAGAGATCAGAATCTATCTGTCGGCATGTGTCTTTTTGAAGAATATAGTTTTGTCTTTTTGAGGGGTAAGGAAAAATGTCGTCTCTTTTTTCATTCAAATAATCTTCAGTAGCAATTAAATAGCTTATGCTACCTAAGAGATCAGTTATTACAAGATAAGCAGCATGACAGTTTGGAAAACTGAAGAAGTCTTTGATTATTTACTAAGTTTTGATATCTGCTATTTGCCTCAAAATGCTAAAAAGTGAAGTATAAGATACAAACATGAAAGGCTCATTTGATCATCATAAGGAAAGGAATCAGTAGTTTTGCTTTTCTTTTCCTCAACAACTTATTTTTTATTAAAATAGCAAAGCCAAGTGTTGTGTTTAATAAGATACATTTTTTTCATTTGAATATCAAATGGGAAAATACAATTAAAATATTTCTGCTTTTACATTAATCGTAGGCTATATTTCAGCAACCCATATATCTAAGAAGCTCAACATACACATTTGGTATATATTAGATGCTTCTAGCAGATGCCCAGACCTCTTCCCCTGATTTTTAATGTTCTTTTTTATGGCAGTGATCCAAGGACATTTTAATTTGCAAGCCTGTGAACTTGGAAATAATACTTCTAGTGGGGCATTATGTCTAGTCCATTCCCTCTAAGTTTATTGTCCTGTGTCACCTAGCTCTGATTTTAGCTGATTTGCTGGATTGAGTTGAACTGTGCAATTCCAGCAAAAAATTCACTGAGCAAAAGCACTCTGCCTTGCAAATAATAGTAACTGTGCAATATTATGAAGACCTTTCCTCTTATCTGTGGGACAGCTGGGGGAAAAATCTTGCAAAGAAGTGCATTTTCAGGCAAATGTGATGGCTGATTTTTGACAGCTCATTTTACTGAGTGGTGCTAACAGAGAGACTGTTGGGGCAGTCAGGATGTGGTGGTGATAGGTACGGCAAGTGCCAGGAGGTACAAATGGACATTTCCCATAACCTGTTACACATGTGCTCCTGGATCTTCTGTGAGATTTCTACAATGACACAGGAAAGGCAGGTAAAGCTTCGGGAAAAAGAGACGTCTGGGAAAACCCAGGAGGTGGCTTCTTCTTACAGGTGAATGAATTCACCCTATGCTCCAGGAGAAGTCCCTAATGGGAGATGCTTCTCCCTGTGCTGAGTTACCCCTACAACAAGGAAGGACCGAGCAGCAGGAGCCTGAACTGCTGGAAATGTATCATGGCCTCAGATTGCATCAGTGCCAGTGGGAAAGGAGCACTTTGCTCCCTCCCCAACTCTGGGACAGTGGGTACATCCCTGTGACTGCTCTTGGCAGTGGGTGGTGACCATGGCTGCAGGAGTGGCTGCCCCTGCAGCCCTTTTTGCTCCACCTGTGACCATCATGGTGGCTGGAGGGTGATGACACACATGTGGCTCTCCAGGGCTCTCTGCCCTTCTTCTTCCTCAGACCAGCCCTGGAAGCTCCACATCCCTCTCTGTGTACCCATGTGTAGGGAAACATCAGCAGCTGAAAGAGACATGTATGAGGGTGTGATGTGGAGTGCTGTGTTACCTGGTGCTAATCAATAAAGCAAAAATGTAGCTTTATGACAGCACTTGTAATTTTGACTATTGCAATGGTATGCCATTTCTTTGAATGCAGTATGCTTCTGTGCCCCATTAAAGCATGGCTGGCATCGCTTTCAACTATTCACAAATGCTGAGATGGTGAAAAATGTAACATTTACAAAAGATACATCTGGTGTATATTTACAAGGCTCAGGAATCATTTAAATAGTGCCTAAGCCATCACCATATTAGGAGAAAAGTTAGTCCCAGCCGCATATGTGAAATCAGTAGTCAAATGTGTGCTGGTTGAAAGTCCACTGCAATGATGGAGTATTTTGGGGAATTGAATGTGAACATACCAGCCTGGGTGTAACACCTGAATGAGACACAGATAGATCTTATAACACGTGTGATAACTGCCTATGGACACCTGTCTCAAACAGTGTGGTCAGAAGAGGGTTAGGGATTTTGAGGGACAACTGTTTAATTTTTTTTTTATCGAAGAGTCGTCTTTGGCTTCTCATTGTGAGATGTCATCATACCTTTTTCCTGTTTTTCAATGAGAATTGTAAAACGTATCTAGGAATTGAGGAAAAAGCTATTGAACAGCTTCCTTTATATCACATGTCAAGGACAAAAAGGTGTTTGTCTCCTTCTGCCAGTGCAATACCACTTAAGTTACATTTGAAAACTATTTTTTAATTAATGTGATGGGTCATGTTTTCACCACACTAAGGCAGGAAATTCAAGGTAAACCAGATACTCCCTTTCTCAGTCACACAAACATGAATTAAGCATCTAGCATCAGGCTTAATTTCAATTTCTGTGTCTGTAATTGAATCTAGCTCAATGTGAACTTTTTTTTTCTGTACCATCACATTGATATCTGGATGTTAGTGACATTATTTAAAGCAACAAATCAACCTATAGGACTGTGTTCAACTATATGTCATTTGACAGTAAGTGGAATAAAAAAATGTTACTTTTCTCTAGGGGCAGATTTGTTAAAGGATTTTCATCTTTTGTCAAGATATTTAGTCTTGGAATGTTACAAAAAAAAAGCACAGTTTGTACAAGTGCAGATTTCTGCATGCACAGTTTGCTTGATTGCTAATTTGGCTGAAGACACTTAGGCTTAACAGAGGCAAATGAGAGAGGAAAGATAATTTTTGCATATATCCTTCTGAGTCAAGTGTAAGTCCCTGGACTCTATAAGGGAAGCAGGTATCCACTTTTGGGGCTGAACGCTGTTAGTCTGGATCACTCTGTACCTCAGTCTCAGTTCATGCATGCCAATGAGAACAAATCCTAACAACGAGCTGTTGAGTGATGCCAACAGAAATGAACGTTTCTGAAAGCGTCAGGGTTTTGGAGAAAGCAGCTGAAGCTGACTCTGTGGCACTCACCAATGCTGCCTAACTGAAGGAGGGATAGATTTTGGTGCAATCCTCCCAAATAAAGGACAATTTTGAACACAACTCTGTTTTTCAGGAGGCTGAGTAAAGCTGGTATGGGACTAGAGATTCAAGCCAAAATGGGCAACCATGTTATTTCCTCAGAGGGGCTCACTATAGAACAATTTAACCTAAATTATTAGTGCTACTAGTAATTATTATTATTCATTGCTTTTGGTAAGCCTGTTGCTCCATCACAGTAGCAATCATGTGCTGGGATGTGCACTTCTTAGGACATCAGACTCCTTTGGAAGTGGATGATTGTTTAATTGATAGATTGTAAAAATGGGCTGACCTATTGCCTTTGCGTGTTTTCCTTTGTTTCACTTGCCTAGACTCTCACAGCTCCTTAGTAGCTTTTCTGTTTCATCATGTCAGGCTGGCAGCTGCACCTCTGCATTCTTCCTGCGTGCCCACCAGAAACCAGATTTCACTCTCAGATGATTGGTGTTCCCTCCTCCCTCACTGTCCTCTCACTGGACAGCGGATTTTGCCTGCACCTGTATTAAACGTCTTGATCTTAATGGGAACAACTGCTTTCTCCCATGGGTCCTCTCAGTCCAGGGCAGTAGGTGTGCAGAGACACAGAAGGGCACATTCCCAGATGTCTCTAGGTGTGTGCTATGCAGAGATCAAGCTACTGCCTGACTTCTGTGGACTGAGGCCCCCACCCATCCCAATGAATGGTCCCACTCAGTACACTGCCCATTTTAGTTTGGAGATACTTCCCACAAACTGTGTAACTTCTGCTGTCACTGTGGGCTCCCCACTTCTCTCAAGCTTAATTTTCCTGTGTCATGCAGGCCCTCAAAGGATGGTGTCTTGCATGAATGAACTCCATTTTACATTGGTCCACACAGAAAATTTTCCTCAGAGGTTTCCATTCCCTCCCCAAAGCTAGGAAAAAATAATTGGAAAGTGGTTGAAATTTTACAAGCAGATTTTCAAGCAGGAACAGATTTTTTTTTTCACTGCCAAGCTGTATAATAGGTGTTTTAGAGAGGTCGTTAACTTCAACGCTATAGTCAGAAACAGTGTTTCACCCCACACTGCATCCATCGTTAAGCAATTAAGTTACTGATAGGCTTTTACATTTATTTACCTTGATGGAAAGATATGTTTACTGAACCTGAGTACAAATCAACATGAGGAGGTGGAAGTTCAGAGTAAATTTGACTAATGATGTTGTGTTTTCATCCTTAAAAGAAAGAAAAAAGGCTCCCTGCTTTTGATGCTATTTTATCTTCATTGGAAGGGATCCGAAATGATCCCAACTGTCATGTGAGCACTCAGCAAGGCTCAGATCCTCTTTGATTGTAGCTGAATATCTCTTTCCATTGGCTCATACCTACTCTTATATGAATACACTGTACAGCACTGCAGGTAGTTTATTGAACAGCGTTTTAACCCTTCCTCTGTGGATGCTCTCACAATTATATATTTAAGCAAACTATGGGCTGTGGCCACCTTTGGCTGAGAAGATGTTAATGTAGCCACATCACTGATGTGAAGGAAGAATGTCCTCTCAGTTTCAGAATAAATTCTAAAATACAAACAAGTAATATCTCTTTCAATGAAACTTAATTATCTCTCCTTTTATTTAGGCCCACTCTGTTCTTCAGTCTTGGTACGTGGATTTTTCTCTCTCCAAGTAATTCCTCAGCATCCCCTTGAATGGCATCTACCACACGTGAGCATCCTCCACAGCCTCTAAGATACTCTTGTTGTTTTTCTTCTTTGAACATTTGTTTTTTGTTTGAGATGACATTGACAGACATGAGGCCTAAGTCTGGAGATGTTCTGTGGGTAGAATTCACATTTATTTCAGTATGTCGAGCAGTTTTAGGATCAGATCCATATTGAAGACTAGCATGGTGTAATGAGGCCTGGGCATATAAAACAATATGTATTCTAACACAGCTCATTCAAAACAAATATGTTCCCTTCTCCCTGGCTGGTATAAACAAACAACCTCCATTGTGTTCCACACGGCTCCGCTGCGCCACCTCGCACATGGCAAGAGCTTGGCTTCCTTGTTCGTGAAAATGGCATCTCCGTCATGCAACATGGAGCTTCCCACTACACACTCAGACAGACCTCTACCTTAAGATGCTTTCCCTAAAAAAATGACATTATCTCTGGTGTTAAGTTCTAAGTGCTTTGTGGGTGATTTTTTCTTGCTATAGATATGCTTACAGACAGTCTTGTTTCTGAGTCCTGTGCACTTCGGTCAGACAAAACTGACTCTGGATTGCACAGCTGGAAAGCAGAGAATCAGTGTAATAGTTATTTCAACATCCCCTCACACTGACCCACAAAATCTTCTCCAATATCTAAATACCCTTGTGATAAAAATCGGCAGCTGTGTGAAAAATTCGTGATGACTTGAAGTGGAAACATTAGCGGGGGTGAGTTCAAAACTCATGTGTGAGATCCATTGTCTGTGTGAAGTGCAGCGAGTTTGAACCCAGGTGTTCCTTCTGTGTTTGAACTCAGACTTTTATGCCATTCTGCAAAGCCATTACCCTCTCCTGTAACTTGTGCTGGAAGCAGAGTGAGCTGTTTTGGCACTGAAATGATTTCATTGTTAGGCTAAGTGTTACACAGATGGCATTCTTAAATGTAAAATTCTTTTTATGATTCTTTCTATTTCATATTTATTTCATTAGATCATTATTTATGTTAAAGAGTCACCATTAATCTGAAACGTGCTCAGCTTGAAAGAAAATGTTGAGAGGAGTTTCAGGTATCAGATCCCCAGTCCTTTAGTTTTTGTGTTTTGCATTTTTGTATTTAAAATGTTTTTTTGTGTCTCTAGGTGCTATGTGACAGATCCACACAAACAACAGAGGAGAAAGAGCCTCACTTAACTGATTAGAGGAGTGAAGCAGTGAAAGGGAATATGCACAAAGCACTGCCAAGTTCACAGAGCAAAGGAAAAGATAAAAAATAGAATCATTTCACCAGCTTTTTTTTTTCTTATATATAGAGTAATGGGAGGTATTTCTTATACTAACAGCAGAGAAACAATTTTCAGACAAAAATGTGATTTCTTAATCAAGGGTCTCTGATTCAAAATATATTTATTTAATAAACAGTAATTATGATAGCAGTAACTACTCATTCATATCAATAATTCATTCAGAAGTAAATCATATCAACATATTAGCATTTATTTTTCCATTTAATAGGCTGCGATTTAAAATAAATGTAAATCATCATAATCATTCAGCTCCATATGCTGGGAAAGAAAAAGTCACCTTAAACCAGATGCATATTGTGAAAAAAAAAAGAAGAAAAAAGGAAAAGAGGAAGACAAGTTGTTCTAAAGAAACAGCATATGGGAGCAGATCTTAAGCAGGGGTAAAGATGCTCTGCTTTGTAGATGTCAATGTAGTTTTAAACTGAAAGAGGGTAGACTTAGATTAGATATTAAGAAGAAATTCTTCACTATGAGGGTGGTAAGGTACTGGAACAGGTTAATCAGAGAAGCTATGGATACCCTGTTCCTGGATTTGTTCAAGGCCAGGCTGGATGAGACTTTGAGCAACCTGATCTAGTGGAAGTTGTCCCTGCCCATTGCAGTGGGATTGGAACGAGATGGTCTTTAAGGTCACTCCCAACCCAAACAATTCTGATTCTATGATTCTATAATAGCGAGGCTGAGTTATGCCGAATAAGATTCTAGTCAGTAATTTTCAAGAACTGGGAGTCATATAGTGATTTATTTCTTTAGGAAAATAGATAAATATTACTTCTCTCAGGAAAAGCCAGTAAATGTGACCAAGAACATTCTAGTTTCAAAATGTTTGTGTATGGCAATAATAAGCTGCTTGCAAGTCCTAAGTTGGCTCTACTCTTGTACCTGCTTGTGTGCTTGGAGCTGTATTTATTTTTCCTGTTGCTAATTATTTAGCCAACCCCTTTCCTAACTTGTATCCCTAACTAACTATGTCATTTTGTTAGCTGACAGCTCTTTTTCAGCTCCCTAACCCATCAGCACTCCTGAGGAAGCTCTATTGAAAACCTTTCTTTCTGTCCCCTGTCTGAGATCCAGAGAGTGGCATTTGGAGGGTATGGAGCAGAGTTCTACTTAGGATAACTGTGGTTTTTTTTGCTTTGGGCATAAGGAAAAAACAATGAGAGGCACAAGCCCTGGTCAGCATGTGCTACTGCTGTGACAGCATGTCAAGTAGTTGGTGTAGATCTTGTCTTGTTGCTTATTTTCTTGCTTTTGCTTTCAGTATGTGAGGCCAGAGCCTGTAGTGCAGAGTGAGGTGTCACTGCTCTGCTTGTTTTGCTCCCACATCCAAACCAGCACATTCTTTGGGCCTTACCACAGTCTTAGGGCCCTCTTGTCCTCTGATGAGCTGAGCAAAGCCCTTTCTCTTCCTCAGAGCACCCTGTATTGTGGCTGGGAAATAAGGCTGTGCATCCCTCCTTCCCCTGAATTCCTGCAGCCATACTGTCAAAGAACTAAGGAAGGTGGTGGCTGCAGCCACAATGCTATGAGCATAGTGCAGGTTCATTCTGTAAAAGGGTGTTTTCATAGTCTTGCAGGTGAGTTTGTCATCCGTGTAATGTTATCATGTTACTCTTCCAAGGCTATTGTTGCTTTCCCAGCAATGACTGCCCCGCACATGTAGCCTGCTGTGCATGGAGATGTATAATCCCAGCACAGTCAAGTTAAATGGTACCTGACTCTTTTTTTTTTTTAACCAGTCTCTGCCAAGCTTTATGCTGTTAATACTCCTCCAACAATTTTTAAGGGGAAAAGTGAGTCATGTTTGATTTTCCCTATGCTTTTTCAACAAGTTATTGCATTATTCCTCTCTCTGGTGTGGCTCTGATTTAGTGCAGGATGCAGCTCAAAAGGAGGATTAGTGTAGATAGACTCCCATATGCTTGGATGGATTTCTGAACTCTCTACTATCCTCACTGCTTTTGATGGAAAAAGTTGGGCTATAAACCTGACGAGAACAGGCTTCCATGTAAGATGTTTAGTATTTCCTGCTTCCATTTGGGCCAGGTATATAGAACATCCAGCCCCTTTTGGCCCTGCAGCTTTTGGTCACGGGCTTGCCTGAAATTTAGAAAATCAGAGTGACAGAAAATGAATGGGGGAGTAAAAGGAAGTTGATTTTTCTCCACTTTAACATAGGCTAGATTTGGATTTAGTTCCGGCTTTGGCAGAAATACTGCTGGGGGATGGACACAGGAAAAGTATTTTTATTTTAATGGAATTGGTTCATCTCTCTTTTAGATGGTTTCACTGAAGTGCAAGTCCATTTTTATGGTCCCAAGTAAAAGAACTTGTGCTGCTTTTTAAGAGCTTCACTTCCTGGGAAAATTAGAGCTGGCTATAAAACTCTGACTGTATTGTATTCAAGAGAATTTGGAGCATAAGAAGGGAGAAAAAAGAAGAGAAAGAGTGAAAGAGGGAGGGAGGGAGAGAGAGGCTTCCCAAAGATAATCTGCTACAGTGAATTGTGCTATTCTTTGGTAGAATGGGGGGTTTCACTATACCTAATACCTGATCAATTTTCTAGCTGGTAATCAAATTGTTAAATAGTGAAACACCAAGCAGCACTGACCTTGATCCTAAAACTGCTGTTGTACTACAATCTGGTGGCTTTCTTCTTTAGTATTATTTTAAAAAACAGGATTTCCCAATAGTACTGTTATCAGTGGATCATTTTTGCTGATTCTTCTCTCCATTACAAGGGTTTCCAAGTTTATGAATGAAAGGCTATGTTTTCTCAACTAAATCCGCCACTCCTCGGTCTATTAGCAAACTAATGTTAACTTACAAGATTTGACTGAAATCTCAGGATCTGCCAGCTGGATGCTTGAGAAGTCAAAACTGGCTAGGTAAAGAAACACCTTTTTCACATGACCCAGCCCAGCTCCTGCATTGCCCCACAAATTTCTACCAGTACAAAGGCCGACATTGTCTGCAAGAAGCAACTCGGATTACGATCCCTTCCAGCTGCATTGCCCCTGACCCCAGTACCGCCCTGGGCTGCCCATGCTGTGCCCTCCCCGCACGCACAGAGACTTCAGCTGCAGCTCACTGCCTTCCAGCATTGAATCTGGTCTTGAGGGTGGCCTTGGATACGTTTTAAAAGGCAACACAAACGCTCTGTGAGGATAACATGGAATGATTATTTTAGGGCAGATTTTTCCCTAAAAAAATAATAGTTCTACTTGCATGCAGTTTCATCTTCACACAAAGGATTTATATAAGAACTCACTTCTTTCTGTCAGTGAATAAAAAAAAAGCATGTTGGTGGGATTTAGGGAAGTGTGCAGGCTAAAGGATAGCAGTAGACAAAAGGAAATTTTTCTTCTAAGAACATCTGCACAGCTGGAATTCTGGCAGTGCTGTGGTTTGAAAGCCTGTAGGTGTTGCCTGGCTGGTGCAAGGCACCTTCTTTACATGCAAATTTGGCCAGAGGTTCTTAGAACAGTTCTTAGCCCCATCCTTTGTTGTGTACTCCCAGAGGCATGCAAATTACTGTGCCATCAAATGCCTGTTTTGGGGAATCTGCCACCCCGGAGGTAAACTGTGCACGAATAATCTAAGGGTAAAGGTGGAAGTATAAACTCTGATTCCTTTTCATGCTAAAATGGATACAAAACAAGCCCAAAGTTCACCTGGACTCCCAGGAATAGACTAGCTGCAACAGCTTAGAAACCGAACATTCCTGACTCCTAGATGCCCTGCAAAAATGTGCCTATATCTCAGGATGGAGAGACATAACAGTAGGTCTGCTAGAGAAAACAGACCTGACAGCCTAGCAAGAACCTAGCAGGTAGGAAAGATGCTCCCCCATGGCACCTGTACCTCCAAAAATCTAAGATCAGGTCACCACCTATGAGCAGAGCACTGGCTAGCTCGGTCTTTGCAACACAAAGGAAATGTATGTGAGAGTCTAGAACTGCACAGATTTTTTGTCTCTCAGGCTGGCCACATTCAGCCATTTCTGCCCTTCCCAGGGAGTGAATCCTGGATCCAAAGACAGATCCTAACAATATAGCCTGTGTGCTTGTTTCTAATATAGCATGATGCTTAAAACTGAATATAAGCAGGGATGAGGCTTTAGATCTTCCTTATATCTCGTTGTAACTTTGAGGTTGTCAGACAGTACTGAAGTGAGAGATCTGGAGTAGGAAAATTAGTGAACACAAAAGTCATGATATTTACTCAGTTTATGCATTTTCTCTCTTTTTTTCCCATAAAACCTGCATAACTGGGGTGTAATTGTTTTGCTAAGTGAATCTTGAAAGCAAAAGTCTTGATAGCTGTCACATATCTTCTTTGTAGTACAGTGTGTTGTCCTCAGAAGATAATCAGCAGAACTTGCTCAGAAAAACTTAATCAGCAGAACTGAGTATATTGTCAGTGCTTAACAAATAAAAAAATTATACTAATATCAGCAGTTCCTTTTGACACAACCTATCAAACTTTTTCTTTCTTTCCAGGATGCTTTACTTAACTCTGTTTAGGATTTAATACCTACTACAACTCCACTTTTTATGGTTCAGAGGACAGGCAATACAACCTAACAGGGTGGAAGTATTAATTGAAATGAAATTTTGACAAATGGCAGAAAAAACAATACCAAGAAAAGTCTTCAACTGTTCCTTTTCACTTACTTATGCTGCTTATAAGTCTTAAAAATTGAATTGAAGAATAGATTTGATCTGTTCTATTGTTAAAATGTAAAACACTATGCTTACAAGTTAATAGAATCACATTTAATTTTCCTGATAATCTGTTTTGTTTCGTGTTTTTTTTTTTTAAAAGACACACTCATTAGGCTTTCTTTACAGAAAGATGAATGAATCCAGAAGCATATCTATTATTATTAATTATTTTTATTATGAGTAGCTTGGATAGCTCAGAGAGTTGTTAACATACATGAGGTTATCACTTCTTTGGCACTATTGTAATTTGGCCTGGGATGAGAGTTACTGACAATCTTTTTTTTTTGCTGTTCATTTGGTAGTTTTTATGCAATTTGTTGGTGGGTTTTACTCACTTTCAACAAGACATATATTCACATTATGGAGAAAACCACTAGGTCAGCTCTAAACTGCTGCTAATTGTCACAGGCTTAAGGACCCATTTCACTTTAATCCAGTTGAGGATCTGACCAGTGATCACAACTGGCATTAATTAGCAGATGTGTTATCAGACTCCATGGAGATATCCTGGGTTGAGTGACAAGAGAAGCGCTTAGCTGCGCAGCCGGTGGAGCTGTGCCAGTTTGGCAGCTGGCAGCACAGCACCCAATGCTGGCAGGTGGAAAGTCCAGGTCAGCCCTGATGGAACCATAGTGATGGCTCCTGTTGCCAGTCTCCATGTAGAAGGAGCCCCAGAAGGAGCCCAGAGCACCAGGCAGCTGGTTGCATTAAAGCACAAGCAACACAAGGCACCTGGGAGTGGGAAGGCAGGGAGGGAGGAGAGGGAGGATGCAGCACTGAACTGGCTCATCCCTGAAGCTGGGTATGCACAAGAGATTGCACTGCTAGTGGGAACTGAAAGCCACTGGCAAGTGTGTTGGGGCTCTGGCTTTCCATGCATGCCATATGAACTGATACTGTAATGCCAATTGCACATGTGTGGCATAAGGGTGGGACAGACATATCTAAAAAGAGGGGATCCTAAAAAGCAGTTGGATTTCACAGAGGCAGCTACTGACAGTCACAATGCTATTATGTTGTAAAACTAGGGGTTTGGACCATGACTAGAGGAGTGTCTTGAGCAGGTCATGGGGGTGAAAAAAGAACAGGAATGTGAAAAAATTGAGAGGCTGTATCTTTATCAGGAAAAAAGAATGTAATACCCTCCCTTTGCCCTTATCTGAGTGTAACATGCATTAAAACCAAGCCAATAACCTGTGCAGATATTAATTGTTCAGTAGCAGTCACAGTTTCAAAATTTGCTTAAGCAAACAGACCCCATGCACTTTGATGCACTGGGAAAAAAATTGTTTCCACTGTGAGATCCTTTTATTGAACCCCAGGAAAGAAAAACAGCAATAGAGTGAAAATTAAACAGTGCTAGGAATGGAGAAAACAGGTCCTAGACCTCTGACCCAGTTGATAGGAAGATACAGAGCATTTTAGGAAGGTACCACCACCTGCAAATTCTGTCACCCTTCCTGCACACTTCTCCCACCACTAAATGCAAGATATGAAAAGATGTTTACACACCTATTTTCTGTGAAAAATCTGTGTCCTTCTCTGAATAGCCATATCTGAGTCCAAAGCCTCAAATGGAGATGACTGAGACTCATGTGGGATATAGATGTCTAAGTCCAGATTCTCAACCTACACACCCTCTAAGTTCATCACCTTCATTTTTGATAAGGAAGATCTTAAGATGTCTAAAACCCACCTTCTGCTCCTGCCTCTGGTCAGTCACCAACTCAGCTGAGTTGAACTTCCCAGCAGTTAATCCTGATTCACCTCCTCAAACTATCCATTGCTTTGCCCATGTCTATCAAGACTGTCCCAGCAAAGCAGTGTAACACAGCATCAAGACTGAGCAGTACATAAAGCACAGCAGGTGTGTTCACTGTCATTCAAAGTAAATACCCTCAAAGACCACCCAAGCTTCAAGGGCTTCCAGCCTTTATCTCTTATCTGCAATGAGCACATGAACCCAAGCTAGGAAGCTACAAGCTAAATATTCATGGGGAAAGAGATTTTCCATACTTCCTGCAGAAGTGCTGCTGGTTTGCTTAAGATTCTCTGGGAGGAGTTTAAGGCAATAAGGTAGAGAATAATATACAATCTCCTGCCCTCCTCTGCTGAATTAGCTTGCTGTTTTGGATTGGTGCAAGATAGAGGATCTCTTTTGATATACTCATTGCTGTGTAAGGTATTTCTTAAACATTGCCTTCACAGCCTAATGAAAATACAGTGATTTTTCAGAAAAATCAGTAGAACATATCCTCAAAGGATATGATGATTATTGGAGTTTTAATTAAAATAGCAGGTAAAATAAGTATTATGGTGTGCTATTATTTCTAAAATAACAACAGAATAAAGATGCCCATTTCTTTCTTGAGTGCAATTTTCTAAATGAAAAAGTAAACATTAATATCTGCAGAGATCTTACTGATCTTGTACGATAATTTAGAAAAATATCCCTATTAGAGATAGTTATATATGCTTTTTGTTGGAAATGCAATCACAGGATATGCACATAGCTGCAATCTGTAGATAGATTAAGTAAATTAAATCACTCAATGTCTTTTTTCAATAGCTCTAAAGTTAAAAGTAATTTGCAAAGAAAATACTCAGTTTCAATTGGTTTGTAATATCTGTTAATGATCTTTGGAAAAATTTCTGATAACACACAGGAATTCCCTCAGGGACAGGGTTGTGAATAAGTGGATTTTTTTAAGTTTGAGATGTCATTAGCTAGTGATTTCTTTGAAGTAAAAAGCTGTTACAGAATAAATTGCAGAGGTATACAAGTGAACAGGACAATCATTTTTTATGAATAATATACATTATTTCCACTGTGCTTTCTGCCCTCCAAAGAAATAATTTACTATCTAACTTGCCATTATAAACATCCTGGAATCACAACTGCATGTGCATTTTGTGCTTACTTTACGTATATGCTCTGACTTTATATAAAAATACAGCTTGCTGGTGTAAAACCACTGGTGTAAGGAGTTGATTTGCTCCTTTTATTTTTGTTTTTTCTTTTCTTTTCCCCCCAGCAGATAACTTTTTCAACGTACAAGGTTAAAACAACTTCCCTTAACTGAAATGACTCCAGAACAGCTATTCCCTAGAATACGTCCTCCTTGATTTCTTGCAGGGCCTATAAGAAGACTGAAGTTGTAGGTAAGTGCAATCATGGGAAAAAGGGCTTATTCTCTTGGTACCTTGTTAGCATTAACATATTCTTAACAGTTCAAAGACAAATCAGGTATCTATAATGCCTTACTCCAATAAGGTAACATTTCTCAGGACAAATGAGATCTCTTGGATTCTGCCCCCACCTTAGGACATCTGAAGTAGAAAAGAGTGCCAGAGACATCATAGAAGACACATACCCATGGGGAACATTGTCCTGCTTCTGAGATTCAGCTATACAACTCAACCATTGGCAGCTGAGAATGGGCTTTCTGTCTCCACAGGCTTCAGTGTGTGGGTCTGGGGTTTAGATGGGGGCTGGGGACACTCTGCAGGATTGCTGGTCTGGGTAAAGGGGCACTAGGACTCCCATGTGTGCTGTCACATAGATCAAAAGATACAGCTAACTGTAGCCACTGAACTTTGATTTCCTCACTGTTCTTCAAACCTTTTTTGCCCAAGACCTTGTTGAACTTGGTCAGCTTTTTCCTGATCTGCCGACAGGGCTGAAGACACACCATGCTACCATGAATATGAGAGTTGCCTTCAGTGTTCCCACACAGGACTGGAGGAAAAAGCATTTGCCCATCTCTAGAAAGAGATGTGATAGCCACTAGTTTGAAAAACCTTCTAGACTTTCATGATCCTCTGAAGGCCCAGTGTAGGAATCCAAACCGGCCCTGATGATCCATCAGTAGGTCAGAGGGCCCCTTGCTTGTCATACATAGATGTTCAATGATGCTCTGCAGTTACTCCGTGAGTAGTATGCCTTCCTGGCTGCTCCTTAGCAATCCTTGGTGCTGGTCAATCCTCAGATGCCTGGACTTTGTCAGAAACCAATACTAGACAATATGTAAGGAGATTCTCCCTCCTTGCTGCGTGTTTAACAGGGTGACAGTTTACCATGGATGAAGGTGCTGTCCTGACACCATCTATTGAGTAGCATATGCCATGAACCACTGAGATGATTAGACATTATTACATAATAGCATTTAGTAAAACTCACAAATTTTTTAAGGATAGGATCAACCATTATTATCATCTAGTTTGATCTCCTGCTTAATGCATGCTGCTGTATTTAACCCAATCTGAACTTTGTGTGAAGATTTGCTTTTATGCCTAAAAATGCCTCCTCATTTACAAATATGATGCTGTTTTTCTGAGTACTAACTGTGCAGCAGCAAGTTCCATTAATTAACTGTACATTGTTTGGAAAAGCAATACCTGCTATCTGTTTGAAATTCAATACCTTTTTGTTTCCCCTTGCAGGATGGGAAAGATTTTTTTTCCTTTGCTGCTAATTAAGTTTGAAGATCAGGAGCATGAAATGTTATTTATATTATAGTCATGCTTAAGTAGAACTCTGATGAAGCCTGGGGATGCCATCACACAAAGTGAGGGAGACTGTGCAAGTCCTTTGGGGCTTGGACTATTTTAATAGACAAAAGGCATATTTTTGAGTAAGATGAGTAATTTAACAGAAAAGGTTGCCAGTAAATTCAATGGATTTGTACCTCTTAATCACCTATGCCTTTCTGAATTTTGAAAGAAAGGTAGGGAAAATTGAAGTTTCTAAAAGTTAGACCAAAACATAAGTTAGGGATATAGTCAGGTCCCTGGAAAAGGACTTTTCACAAGGGCATGTAGTGACAGAATAAGGAGAATGACCTTAAACTGAAGGAGATTAGATTTAGATTAGATATTAGGAAAAAGTTCTTTACTGTAGTGGTGGTGAGGCATTGGAAAAGGTTACCCAGAGACATGGACTCCCCATCCCTGGAAGTGCTCAAGGCCAGGTTGCATGGAGCTCTGAGTAACCTGGTCTAGTGAAAGGTGTCCCTGCTATGTGGGTCTTGGAACTATAACTTAAGGTGCCTTCCAACTCTAACCATTCTATGGCCTGATGATTTAATATAGGAAAAAAGGTGTTGCTAATATATAGCTCTATGTCCTCTCCACTATCCATAGGTCAAATTGGCCTCCTGTGGCTGAAAGTCCCCCAAGGGAACAGTGTACACTGAGGAAAATACCTTTAATATCTGACTCATGCAAGGGCCCAGAGCCTTCCAGAAGAACTGCTGGGATTCAAAGACATCTTCTAGAGTATTTCAGACAACAGCAAGTATTCCAAGTTTATGGAGGGGGATCATTCAGTTCATGTATCAGATGAATCATAGAATCATTAATTACCTCTAAGATCATGGAGTCCAATCATTAACCTAACACTGCCAAGCCCACTACTAAACCATGCCCCTAAGTTCCATGTCTATGAATGTCCCATGAAGATAAATCTTCCCCGAGAGACAAGGTGGTGCTTATGTTCTTTATCTTTTCTCAAGAAATTTCCCATCCTTTTAACTTTTATCATTTTTATTACCATTCTCTTGACTTGTTCTATTTCTACTTTCTTTTTTCAGGGATGAGGTGACCAAATTTCAAGACAGTATTCAAAGTGAGGATGTGCCACTGATTTATATAATAGCATTATAATATTTTCTACATTATTCTCTAAAACTCTTTTCTTTGTACAAGCCCCATAAGATTCTTCTAATTCTTTGAACTAC
This sequence comes from Sakesphorus luctuosus, assembly GCA_013396695.1. Taxonomy (NCBI): domain Eukaryota; kingdom Metazoa; phylum Chordata; class Aves; order Passeriformes; family Thamnophilidae; genus Sakesphorus; species Sakesphorus luctuosus. The sequence goes on from VWZD01011596.1 coordinate 27,113, forward strand.
AGTGCCTTTTAACATCTGTAGTTTACTCTGATCAGATTTTAACAAAGGAATAAAAGGCTCCATTTTTCACATAGAATTTTATTTATTGTTTGAACTTTATAGAGAAATTGGTTAACTTACAATTTAAAATTCTTGGCAAGGTAGACCATTGGGCAAGGATTTCATTATCAGCCCTTCAATACTTACTGTAGAACTGTGTGAGGCCGAAAGATGCTGTGTAAGGTCTTGACTCAACAGACTTGTTTTTTTGTTTTATAAACACAGACAAAGACCTAATTTGGAGCTGCCAGCATCCCCAAAGCTGTCAGAAATGTCATTCCCCCATGCCCTCTTCCTGCTGAAACATACTGGAGTCATACGTTTATGTGCCATTCAATGAGGACCACACACGTGTACAAGCAGTACCTAACTTTTTCTGTCTTTTATTTACTGTACCACACACCTCCACGTCAGGTCAGGAGAAAATGAGGCACTTGATGGCTGCAGAAGGTAAGAATCTTGCTCTCATGTCACAGCTTGGTGTTATGCCTTCATCAGGCTATTAGAAAAGGTTCAGGGAAAATGGTTGCAGCTATTCTATTGCCTAAGACACTTTCTGCAGCTACTGCCTTTCCTTGGAATTATCATCCAAGTGGTGACCCTGCCTGACCCTACTTATCTTGTAAAAGCTGACAAGATCACAGCCTGAAGCAGTATAGCCACAGGCTCAATACTGGCTACCAAAATGTCTGTTTAGTATTTTCAAGAAATGCTGCTCTAAAGATTTACTATACCAGCTTCTAGATATATAGACAACACCAACACATAGCCCTGACCCCTGAACATTCAGCCCCATTTACACAGAAATTTGTGTCTCTCAAGGGGCCAACACTGAGCTGCCACAAAATAGTGATTCCCTACCTGCAGGAAAGCTGGATTTTAAGCACTATTTGATTATATATACTAAGACATCAGGGAAAAGTATTTGAAAACTACCTTGAGTTCAGAATTCATTGTCAACTTTTTCATCAGTTGTATTACTGCTTTAACAACAGAAAGAGCTCTGCCATTTCTGTGTATTTCTTCATTCTTCATGACAAAAGCAGTTTTTCATCAGAAGTTATTTTTAGATGGACTAAGTTCCTTCCATAGCAAAAATTTTAGTTGCACTGTATGAAAGCAAACACACATTTCCCCAGATATCTCTAAGGATAAACACAGGTGTAAATATCAAAAAAGTATTAAGGGACCAATCTTGTTTAGTTGCATATACATTCATACAGTGGATGCAGTAACATTTCTTGCAGAGTAGTGTGGGGTTTTTTAACTCTTTTTTTTTTTTTTTTTTTAGAACAGCAAAGACATGGAAAAGACATTGAGGTCCTGTTGCTCCTGTTGGAAACTTCTGTTGACTGCAGCCTGACTTGGATTGGACCCAGAGAAACCAAATACATACAAGTAATGATGAGTTGGCCACACAAGCAAGGAAAATCACAGATAACAGGTGCACACCAGTTAGCAATGAACCCTTTATGTCATCCAATACAGCTCCCTGACACAATGAGATTATGGCATATATTTTCTTTTGTGCCTAGATTAAATGCCCTAAGAGACACCATGTCTCTAGGGAGAGGTTGTGCTGCCCAGACTATCTTGTCAGGAGTTTTTTTCCTTTCTTAACATCATAATTTTTATTCTTTATATGTCCCTTTGCAAATTTCCTTTTTTCCTTTCATTAATATCTTTTAACTAGTGTGATGTTGTGTTTATTTAGCATTAAGCCAACACATAGATATTTAGCTCTCTTAGTATTCCCTAACCTAGAAATCCTTCAGTTTCCTTGTTATTCTTCATCTGCTCTAGCCATAATGCTGCCTGTCAGTATCTTTTTAGCTATGAGATTTTAAAGATGTGATCCATTTCTCTAAACTAATAACAGATCTGATATAGATCTGAGCACCCTTCAGGCCTCCTCACTGTGGACTCCTGATGTGGCCAGAGGAAAGCTGACAGCACTCTGAACAGGCACACAGGTAGAGTGCTCAATTCACTTTCTTGGTGCCACTTACTCTACTGGACAACAAAAACCTACTAAAACAGTTGACCTAGTAGTTGAAAAAACAAATGCATATCATTATGGATTTATTTTATTTTTCATAATGTAAAAGAGATGAGGTAGTACAGATAAAATGATCTTTGTTGCTATTTTTGAGATTTTCTAACTCTTGGTCATGGATGTCATATTCTAAAATTACGGAAGACGTCATCTTCCCTAACTATATCTGAGTGCTAGGAGAGTACGCTGTAGAAAGTAATTATATACATAGTCACAAGCCTAGCTGTTCACCCCAGGCAATAAATTCTGATCTACAAACAACATTCCTTTAGTGCTAAATGAGATCTTGTTTGTAATTGACTGTCTCTACCTTTGTGTTCTGTTGGATTGGAGGAATATAATTTTAATCTGCTGTCTTTAAATTTTCATTAGGGAATGTTTCAGCTACCTGCAGCCTCATCTGATGATGTTTAATGATATCAGGGAGCTTGATCTTCCTCCATGCACCAGCAGGGACTTTTTTAAAATTGCTCGACTCTGTGCAATATTGTTTTCAAGTTTAATGTACTTGGAATCAACCTTTTACAATAAAAGTATCTCTAAATTCAGACTATGTATATAGTACACACATACATGTATGCATTTATATGTGCAAGTGTGTGTATAACCGAATATATTTGTAAGTGCACACAGATGTATAGAAATGCTGATCCTATTCACCTTTTTGAAATCATTACAGTTAGTATTAGCATGAATGTGCTGTTAAATTGGCAGTGTTATACATTTTTGTTGGAGTTTACTTCTGTAACAGAAAAGCAGAAAGATAAGCTGTGAAACTCATGCAGCTGATGACATAATTCTAGAATCTCGTGATGCTGAATCTCATATTTCTAGGAGTGTGGGATGGATGTTCTTTGCTGAAATAATTATACTGCCTATTGCAATATATGTTTCCTTGTCTCCATGTGGGTGCTGAGATGTCCAAACCATTAAACTTATACGGTGCAATGAGTCCTGTGTTGCTTATTTATTCTAAAAAGGCAATAAATTTATATGGTTTTATTGTATAATGAAGCCAATAACTCTAAGAATCTGTGATGAACATAACAATAATCTGTGACAATATGCATATTTACTTTTAATAGTGATGTCCAAATGTACATATGTGCATATAAATATGTATATATGTATATATAAACACATATTGAGAGACATATACACCAATTAAACAGAATCAATTAGAAGGTGGCATAAATAGATTCAAAGCTTACCTGTTATGGCTGTGTGAAGGGATAATTTGAGCTACAAGGACATGCAAGAAAGCATAGCTCAACACACTCCATTGGCTCATTCTCATTATGCTCAACAGTGACAGGCTGTATGCTAAGACAGGGGTACCAGCAGACATTCGTAATGACAGCTGGTTCAAAACAGAGCTTTCAAAATAGTGCAACACCCTTAACTTCCTTCCAAATCTTGGTGTTTGCCAGCACTTAACTGAGGCTGGTTCTTAAGGTCAGATGTTCAGATGCAAGTTATTCATAAAGAATATGGTTCTTTATGTTTGAACTCTCTATATATTCAACATATAGGCTCTTTGTTGCCCACGAATTTGCACTTGAGCTCACACTTGGATTATGCTTGTCTGCTACCTCGAAAAATGATGGATGTTTCTCCCTAATACTGTACCCTATTTGCCTGAGATGTCCTCTGTGCAGTTCTCCATTCTCTTGTGGGCTATGTAAACTGTGATTCAGATAGGAGTTCTTTCTTTTTACTAGGACTGTAAAAACCCCTCAGCCTCTCTGTTGAGAAATGGAGGAAAAGTGGCCTCTGTTTAATGTCACCCACGTCTCATCCACTATGCTCAGCGAATTAGGAATACAGCAAAAAAACCCCCCAAAAACCAAAAAACCAACCAACCAAACTTTAGTTGTCTTGTGTGACTTTTTCTAGTGGATGTGTATAGAATCTGGAAGTAAACATACTTCTGCCTTGGAGGGAAAAGCAAACAGAGTTTATCTATTCACACTTTAACTCACTGAAAAATAACCAGGCACAGAAAGCACGCTTGAAGGTAAGCCATGAATATAAGCAAAGCTAAATTTCACTAAGCTAAATTCAAGTGAAATGTGCCACATTGTTATAATTTCTACAGAGAACATGCATTAATTGTTATGCTGTGCTGGTGAAATAGTTAAGTACTCCATAAGGCACAAGTAGAGGAGGTTAGTGATGCTACTGACTATGCTTACAAGCCAGTATGTAGGGAGCATGCCATGAACAGCCTCATGGCAAACTGATTTGGTCTTAGAAATCACTTTTCAGAGTGGTTAGAAAAAGATTTTAAATCTAAGATAAATTCTAATTGTACTGGATTACTGGACTGCTAAGTGTGTGCAGTGTGTTCAAAGCCAGTTTTTCATTTGCCAGATCACCTGGGGACCCCAAGTGCTAAGCATCAGACCTTCAGAGGAATTCAGACAAGTAATTGTGCTGCTGTTTGGGGATCTTCAGAGCTAGAAGGACACTTCTCTGTAAATGAAATCAAGGAGACCTGAGCATCAGAGGGCTTCAGAAAAGCATTGACTGGGTGACTATCAGTCTCTTGCGGAGCTGCACTCATCCCTGGAGTGTTGACCCTGCTTTAGTTAGAGGTGCATCTGGGGAGAGGCTGAGGGAAGAGGATGGGTCTGTGCTCATTCCTGGAGGAGGTATACGTCTCCTGCAAGCCAGAGGCCTGCACAGGGCTGCTTCCCTGCAGCAGCCTTGCTTGGCTTACAGACACCCATCGTGCTAGCTCCTCCAGCATGGTATGTGTGAGCAGTGTTGGCCACGCTCTCAGGCTGGCGATGCTCCTGTTTGCCATCAGCCTTCCCTCCTGGATCAGGGCTGTTACCGATTGCTGAGGGGTGGCCAGGAGCAGCTCCCTCTGGTGAACCTCTTTTGTGCTTTTTATCTCCCTCTTCTTGGCAGTAAGCTGCCACTGGCTTCCAGCCATGGCCCTCTCGCCCTCCCCAGTGCCCAGCTTGCATGCTCAGCCAGTGCCTACATCTCTTCCAGCAGCTGGCCCTACATTTCCTCCACAGCTGGCTGCTGCCCCCTACTGTGGTAATTAATATTTATTATGGATATTCAGTGTACATTACGTGTCCAGAGTCCAGTACAGTCTGAATCACTACCAAGGCCCCACTGTGTGGGCAGAAGCAGTCATACACAGTTGTTGCACACTGATATTCACTCAACTTTCATGCAGGGAGAGACTGAGGGGAAAGGAGTGAAGATGACTGTTGGCATCTATTAGCACTATCTGATATGACACCTACTCTGTCCTGTGAAAGGTGACTCTAGCAACAGCACAGCTGAGGGCAGAGCTACTTTTTCTCCACCTTGCTATCAATAGCAGGACTTCTGCTATTCCTGCTACTTAGCAGGAAACACCTGAAGAGTTTTCCAAAAGTCATGGTTGCTGATCAATCACAGTTTAACTCCCTGTTGCTGTGAATGTGAGTGTTGCTTGGTTTTCAGTTTCTATCAAGAAGTATTGCTATGTGGGATATCATCTTCTTTCCTGTTTCTCTCCCCCACCTTCTTCTCTTGGATTCTTTGTTCATGTCTGTTCCTTTGTGCATGCAACCTTCTCTTTGCATTTCAACCTTCCTCTTCACCCTGCGTCCCTGAAGACACCACCCTCAGTTAAAAACAGACTGTAACTCCCACAGCTTTATGCACAGGCAAAAGCACCTAGAGGGACAAGCAGCTTCTGCACATTCGAAAAAATACAGAATCCTAAACATATTTCACACATATATGTACACATGTGAGAGGCAGTTTCTCAGCTCTGCTGGATAGGGTTAGGTCTGTTCAAGAAGATAGAGAAATACTATGAGGCGGCTGAGGTTCTGTCCCAGTATGTAAATATAAATATCTATTTTTATGATCCCTCCTACAGTTTGCTTAAAAAAATTTTTTAGACACTGAAAACATATAAGCCAGTCAGAAATGTCCCACTTTCTATATTTTGTCTAATTCCTACCCCTGACTTCCTTTGAAAGCTTTCAAAATCCAATGAATTCAAGAGACAAAGTGAACTAAAACTGAAGCAGCTTTGCCTTCAGTATACTCTGCCTACAGGAACTAAAAAAACTCTGAGAGAAAACAGAAGGATACAAAGACATATAGATCCAGATAATTTGAAATATTTGATAGTAAGTGGACTCACCAAACCCAGCAAAATTCCCGCTGTCCTATTGTAATCTTTTGCACTTTCAGCTAGCTGCAGCAAGTTAATGGCAAGAGCAAATGCTCATATAATGCAGTCTTTACATCAGAGCACTTTTGGCCATGAATCCCTTTTTAAATTGTTTTGAGTTTACATTTAATTGCTTCCTTTGCATGCTATGTGTACACATGCACTCCTCCTGCCTCCCATAGTTCATATGTAAATGTTGTGTAGGTTGGAATCTTTGAATATGGAGTATTCAAACCTCAGAGCACAAGGAGTTTCAATCCAGGAACTGATTTGTCCTCCTTTAAGATGGGAACCACATGTGTGACTTGGATCCAGATCTGGGGTGAATTCTGGATAAGCTGATTTGAATGCATTAGGGGACTTGGGATTCAGACTAGTTTCTTCATTATGACACTAGTTCTGTTATCCACTACTGGGTGTTCCCCTTTACCTACCTCAATAGAAAGAAAAATGTTTCTCATAATCACTTCTTCAAGACTGATTTGTAATTCATTCCAGGATCAAATCACCTTCAAGGTATTTTTCCTCAGTTTTATATCTTAACATTCTCTGCAACAATTGCTTATACATGACCTCTGTAAACACTTTTGAATATTTGGATCATTTTGTCACCTTCCTCTAAGAAGTCCCTGTTATTCCACTCTCTCTCTGAAGGCTGCTCCACTGGTTCTTCAGTGTAATCCAATCCTATACAGAGACACTTTCCCCCCTTGTGATAGCCTTAGTTTGGGAGACTGAAGAACACCCTCATGGGATGCCTTTGTCCAACAAACTTTCTTGAGCTCTTGTTCAGAACCAGTTTCTTTAGCTCCCTAAAACTGTGGCAAACTTCAAAGCTCTGCTAGTCTCAGGATTTTCCTCATCTCCTTTTGAAGACAGGCAACACATAATAGGGCTTCCCAGCCTTCTTGTGCTGCTGCATTTTTCAAGGGAAAAAGGCATCCCCTTGTCAGTATCTTGGCATTTTCTCACTTTATTTCCCCTCAGAACTCCCAGATGAACACCATCCGGTTGTGGTGATTTACTGCACTTGAGTTTCTCAAGTTACTCTACGACTTCCTCCTTAGAGACTTCAATCTGTATAAAGGCCACACTCTGATTTTCTTTGTAGAGTGCCTTTGGCACAGGAATTTCTACATGACTCCCAACAGCAGACATGATGCAAGAGATTCATTTAACTCCTCTACTAACTTGTTGAGTTCTTTTCCTGATCCTCTGCACATGGATTTGTGGGGATCTCTGCAGTGCTTTGATGCATAGTCCAGCCTAAGATATATTCCTCAACAGGTGAGGTTTGTCTCTCAACTGCTATTCCCTTGCTTTTTGCTGGAGGATATTTCTGTATGTTACTACAGCCACTCTCAACACATGTGGCTTATTAAGTCAAACACCACTCCTCTGCACTACATCTGCTACAGGTGGGTTAAATTCTCACTGATGCAAATTGTCACTGTCGCTAGGAAGAAGGTGAGGAGCTGGTCCTGCAGGAGACCCTGCCCTAGTGCTATGGCAAACAACCCCCTGGCATGTCACACTAAAGGGGCAGGCTGAGTGCTCAGCACCATAGCTCAGGAAGAGCTAGGCCCTTATCCTACCCCACAGTCTGGTCTTCCATCAAAGGAAAAGTCCTTTGGTCTTTTACCTTTGATAAAGGGAAGCTGGAGGTCTGTGCCAATCTTTTCTCTTTTCTGTTCTTTCCTTTGTATATTTTTATTTCTGTTTCTTCCCACTCCCTTTCTGCTTTGAGAAAGACAGAAACTGCCGTATGGCAAATCGAGTCTTTAATGACTTTGATGGACAGAACTAGAACACCAGAAATACTCTTCACATCCTGTTTTCTTCTCTGGCCAGTGTAGACTGGCCTTCAGTCCAGATATTTCAAAAGAAGGTCAGTTTTATGAAAGTGCATACTCACAAACACTACTGAGCTTTGTGACTTAAAACTTATTTCAATGAACTTTGATGGCCATTACTTTGTCTGTTTACAGAACCAAATCCCAGATATTAGCTTAATTTGTATTGCAGTCACTAAAGATAAGTACGTCTGATTTGAGACACAGAAAAAAATCCCTTTGATATGGTATGGATATGAGGTCAGTGTTAACTATAATTGCCTAAGACACAGACATGCAAACAATATCTGAAACCAGTTCCATGACTTCATTCATAAATGAGAAAAATATTCATGCTGTTATTGAGGCTGTCTTAGCTTTCAGAAAGGGTGGTAAGTATCCTTATTTCACTAACATTCTTATTTCAAATGAAGAATTAAAATCTGATACCAAACAGCTCTATTTCTCAATGGCTTTTGTGAATAGATGAAAGACTCTGAGCTTCCTAACCTTCCTAAATTGATGTAAATTATGTCTCAAGATTCATAACGCTGGAGCTGTGAGTTGAAGTCCAGCCTCTGAAAACTATGTCAAGATACAAAGAGGCATGCTCATTCCTATTACATCTGTTTAAATAAATTCAACAAACAAACAAACAAAAACAAAAAACCACCCCCTTATAAATTATTTGGGCCCTTAGTTTCCTAAAATTTGGGAATTCATAGAGCAAGATTCATTACAATTTGCTGTAGATGTCTTAGCATTAGCTGTCTACTCTCAGGTAACTCTTTTCTTTCCCTGTCTGTCGTGGGTGGCACCACCAGATCTCACTCTATTCAACTATTTCATATGGCCATTTTAGGATGATATCTCAGAGGGCTATAGGAAAATAAGTCTGTGTTACTGGTGGAGTTTCTCTTTCTCTCTCTTGACTACAGAAGGACCATAGGCAATTGCCTTAGACCAAACCACTAAGATGATATTATCTCATTTTTAATGTCTTGGTTGATTAACATTTTTAATTTAAGGTAAGTAATTCTTATGTGATATATATTTTTCTTTTATTGTAGTCCATAATAATTACAATGCCTCTGAAATGTTCCATTTCTAGTCTGTTTTTACTGAAATAATTTCCAGATTTTTCACTTTATATGAGGTAAAGAGAAATGCTACTTCCTTGGTTTCATTTTCATAACCTACAGATATTCTTATTTTATCTTGCAATATTTTGACTGAATGTAGTGATATTTGAGGATCCCACTTAACAGTGCATGAGCAAATCTTAACAAATGGCCTTGTAGTGCAGTTCAAAGTTGATACAGGGAATAAGCTGTAGCGACTCAACTTTTAAGATGTTTTTCCTAACTGATATAACCAATCTTGTACAGTGGTAATATTATATTGACAAAATATACCACAATACATGTTTGAATTGCTTTTAAAATATCATCTCAGTAGTCAGAACAAATATAATGTGTTGATATTTATAAAATATGGCTAGCAATAACTAACTGAAGTAATTGAAATCGTACTATACAGCATTCAAAACAATTTCTATTTCTCCATTTTTGCACTCTGTCTTGCAAAAAACCGTAAGTTTCTGGGAGATCAGAAATCTTTTTAAAAGACAATTAGGAAGAGACCCCCAAAAGGTGTACAAAGCACAGAAGACAACAATCCTAATAAAAAAGCAAGGCAAATCTTGATCCTTTATTTTACTAATGCTTTCAGACTTTGAAAAGCCTGTTACATTTCCCTGCTGGTGAATGAAGAGTACCTCTCATTGTTAATAATGTTGGCAAAGTGCAAAAAGTCCCCAGCCTTTACTTTGGCTTTTGGATTACATTTGGAGTCTGCTTACCGTGTGGAACCTCTGTTCCGTTAGGAACACAGACTGGTCCCTTCTCAAAAACTCTGCATCAGCAATTAATTTTCTCTTTCTCTATTGTCTCCCTCTTGAGGATACTGAAATCATTGTTGCTGGTTCAAGTTCTGCTTCACCTGTCAATGATCTGACCACATTCACCGTTGCATCATCCCACCTTCTCACTACACTTTACCCAGGAATGTGCAACACCTTCTTCTCCTCTTCATGGGATTTTTGCCAGGACTTTACAAAGTCTTGTCTGCCCACAGGACAAGGCAGATGGTGCCTGGAAGTGCTGCTTCCTGTGTCAGTCAGGTTTCTAATCTACCTTCTCTACTATACCTCCGTGCACCCTTATGGCTTACTGCACGGAACTATAAGAAAGCTAGACAGAACTTTTTTTTGGAAAGTTTTCTTTGCATTGCCTTCCTTGCACATATCTGCATAGTCTGATTCAGTAATCTGTATTTTTGTGTGGGATGTATAAGAAGTATCCACAGACAAATAACAAATAACCGCTCTCATCATCTTTGTTGGTTTCAAAGAATGTTAAGTAGGTGAAGCAGGAGACAAAATCTATTAGAAAGTGTAAATCTGTTAAAGACTATGTTGAAATACCCCATATTTGAGAATGTTTGCAGGGACGACTACTTCTTCACTTCACAGTACTCAGTATATTGCTCACTTCTCTCAGTAGGAGGTACTTTCTGAGGGAATACTACCAAGTGGATGAAATCTGTTGCATGGATATGACTGTTGATCCAAAACGAGTGATTAAACACAAAAAGTTTGTTGGTTAGTATCCATTCTACTCATGGGGTAATTCAAGATTGTCTTGTCTCTGCAGAATTTTCATCAATAATGAAAAATTTTGCCAAACCGAAGATGATGTCAAGACCCTGGCAGAAATCTGTTACTTGATCATGCATTTGAGTCTAGTCAACAGTTTCTCATTTAGTCACAAAGCATTCTTTAATTTTTCTATTACTTCTGAACACTTTAAGATTTTAAGAAAGATCTGACACAGATTTGGATGTGGAAATGAGATTTTAATGATAAATGTACATAACTCTGTGAAGCACCCTCAGCTTACAATGGTCGGTTCTAGGAGGAATTTTCATTAATCTTCAGATGTGAATGTCATGGCTTAGGGCCATTTATAAAATCTATGAGCCTTGCAACTGGCTCTGAACACTAGTGTACTTGGGGAGACCCATGATGCTCTGTGTGATCTCAAAGTAGCATCTTGAAATAGCAGCTTTTGTTCTTTGTTTTTCCTCCCCATAAATTCTTAAAAATATGCAAATCTATATGATCTGTTTCTCATACAAAGAGTTGCAAATTCAGATATGGATCAAAGATTAGAGCATATGCCTATTATTGTGGCTGCCAGTTAGTGTTTAACTCTTTAAAGAAATAGAGGGTCAGAAGCTTTCTGAATAATTGCTTCCAGACAGTCTTCTGTTAGTTGGATTTCTATATCACATTCAACTTTAATTGCTGCTGTAATTTATCTCCACAGACTCTAACTTTACTAAATTCACATGTTAGTATTTGAACCACTTATTCTTAGACAAATCCTGAGCATGCTCCATGATCATTGATTGCTTTTTATGCTGCCTCACAGATTAAATGAGAAAAACTAGCACCATCCCACTACCTGCTCCTCGTCTTTTGTCATGCTAGGAAGTGCAGAGGAAGAAACTGGGTCAAAACTGACTCAAAAATAAAAGAAGACAAGATGTATACTAACCTTTTTGAAAGCTTATCTTCACTGCAGTGTTGACAGTCAGAATGGGAGGTGTTCTGTTGACAGCCACGGTTGCCAGTGTAGTGTCACGTTGAGAGAGAACACTTTTTCACTGGGTCACGCTTCCTTGTCTTTCAGTCTTGTCTTGTCCTCACGAAGAAAAGCACTTCAGAAGTTCTCTGATCAAATCCTTTGTTCCACTCTGGTGGGCACCACCTCACCCTCAAGCCTCACAGGGATGGATGTTATGTTGGGATCAGCATAACGAACCAGATCTTCAGTGCTTCCTGCTGGACAGTCACCAGCCACCGTCTGCTGCAAGCTCTCATGCTAGGTCAGTCTCCTTCAGCTTCCTTTTGTCTTGTTGCAGTCACAAACCAAGGAGTTGTTATCTAAAATGATGCCAAAAATGGTATAGTCATTTTACTTGTAGCTGATCATAAACTGAAAAATAAAACACAGTGCAACTCTGTTGATATTCCAGTTTTGGTTTGAAGTACTCAGTTCCAGCGTGCCCTACTTCATCAAGTAACCAAGTCTCAAGAAAATATTCGCTTCAACAGATACTTGATTTTGAGGAAGAGAGCAAATGTGTGAGTTTAAACTAAAAAGGGCTGAGGAGATGAAAGGGTTAAGGACATGGTCTAGACCCTTAGCATCTTCTCAGAAGAAATGATAAACACCTCTCTTTGTCCAGGTCCACTTTCCTACACCTTTTTGAGGAGAGGTAGTGGAAAGTGCTATTTATTATGTGTTGGGATGAAGTTAGGGAATGTTTTCCACAATTTAAAAAAGTAAAATCCAGAATTTATGGGAGTTTGAAAAGCAATTTCCTTTTAAGGTGCAAATTCCTAATTTGCCACATAAAAGTACAGGAATTAAGTGCTAAATCCTTCTTTGCCAGTGAGACCTGTGAAAGGAGGTATGAAAAAAGAGTTACTGTTAGGGTTCTATTCATGTCTCCTGAAAGCCAATGTATGCAAAAGTGCACTGAAATAGCCTTTTTTTTTTTCCAAAGTCTTCCTGTCTTTTCTGACTGACTTTAAAAATGAACCCTTGTCTAGTTTTATTTGTGTGGTGGGCTCTGATTTTGTTCTGCCTGCACTGTATCACTTTTCTCTCCTCACCATTAATCTTCCATGAGTGTTCCCTGGGGCACAGTTCTCCCTTTTCTGCATGGAGAGTTTCTATTGAAATTAATGGACTTTCTTCTCATGGGTGGAAGGAAGAATACACCCTTATATCAGCCCTGTTGCAAAAGAATATTATTCATTGAAAGGAAGCGTTAGCCTCCCTCCTGAAGTCCCAAGGTCTAGTCAGGCAGATTATAGTGGGAGATCACAACAGGAGGTCTGGTACAGAGGCAAGAACTACTTCTCCGATATGAAAACAAAAGCCAGAACAGAAGACTTTTTAAAAGTTGCAACAAAACCCTACGGAAAGTCAGTGGTTTTACCATGTGGTGAAGTGTACTGGCCAAATCTAGTTCTAGGGCAGATCCATCTGGTGGAGTATGGTGCAGTGAAGATACCCAGAAGCAACCTGTCAACCAGGCATTGTCACAAGAACAGCATGGCGCCAAAGACCAATTTCATCTGCAAAGAGGCATTGCAGATTGGCCAGAGGTGCTGGGCTGTGCAGATTAAGTGGATATTGTGCTGTGCCTATGTATCAACTCATTTGGAACTTGGGCTTGGGACCTGGGGCATCTGTAACACAATTGTGCATTGCACAATGTACATATGCTAATAAGCATGTCTACATGCCCTTAGAGGCTTAGATGGAAAAGTCTTATGTTCCTTCACAGAGAACCCTTTACTGAAATAAAGAGGGTGTTGACAGCCTTCAATTGAAACTGCATAAATTCCCATAGAAAGGATAGTAGCTGCTATGTGAGGTCTTGAGACTGGCCAATGACTGTATAAAATATACTACAGTATCTAAGTTTAGTAAAACAAACACACTATATTTAAGTAGGGTATGGAAATGTAAATATGCTTCAGGACTGGCCCCCACCAGTTTATGTTACTATAATGTTACTCTTATGTTTTGTATGATGATGATGGCTCTGCTTCACAAATGAAGATTTGGGAAGGTCTCTCCCTATGTGGGTGTGCCCTTCCAGCCTGCGCAGTGGATTTTTTAGGTGAGGCACAGCATACGCAGAACTGGCCCCACCCTTTAACTGCTAAGGTTCATCTGCCATGGCCGAGTGAGCTTGGATGGTGACAGTGAAGTCCTCAGGACTAGAACCTACAGACCCCGGTATTGCCAGCAGGTCTCCCGTCCAAGTACTTACTGGGCCTGACCGTGTTTAGCTTCCGAGATCTGATGGGGTCGGATGTCAGGGAGGCATTTAACTGCCTATGTTTTGTATAGATCATTACAGTAGATACTAAAATCTAAGGCTAGGCAATAGAATTTAATATGCGTGGTATAAATTTAAATAGAGGATAAAAAGCCCTCTTTCCTCAACAGTATTTTTGAGAAGGAACTCTCCTCCACCTTGTAGTCCAAAGAAAAAACAATCTTGTCTAAGGAGGCATTACTGGGATGTACTAGGCCACTCCAATATTTTTAATCCTGTGGGATATTTCACAAGAGAGTTCTACTAGCAAGGACAATTCCTTCCATGATGCCTACTTGCTTCCTGTGATTCCTTGTTCCATGCAGTGGTAGAAAGAGTAGTAAAAGTTTGACAACCACAGTGGTGAACAAATAAGGATTTCTTGTGTGTTTATGGTTTGTGAAACCTTGACTGTTGTATAATTAATATGCCAGTTACTCTTGGATTTTCAGTTTCAGCAACTGATGTGTTTTTAATGTTTACATTTGATTTGAGCATCTCTGGAAAAGCTCTGCTATTCATTTGGGTGTATTTGTATTTTGGTTGAAGATTATATACATATCTATCAAGATGATTATTTTAAACAGTGCTCTATCTTCTCCTTCCACCAGACCTGGAACGCTTGCTTTAAGATTAGCCTTGTCAAATTTACTTAAAGTGACCAGGCAAATACATACAACTAATTTTGTTAAAGGCAAAATTAACTAATGCTCTTTTTCATGGTGAGTGCTGTAATGATTTTATATAGCAGTCAAACTATTTAAATACTAATGCTGTCTTCATGCTGTAATCACCATTCCAGTCAGATGTCATTTTTAGTAGCCTATAGGGAATTCCATCCCTTAATTATTCTTCAATACACAAACCAAGCATTCTTTAATTGGTGTAAATTGAACAGTGTTCCAATGCAAACAAGGAGAGGACAAACTAATCAATGATTCTGTGCATGTCTATTGGAAAGCTATTGCCATTAGATCAACTAACGAATCCTCGACTCCATTAGCTTCAGAGGAGTGATGGGGAAAAATGCTGCTAATGCTGCTTCTTGTTATCAATCAGTAGTGAAAAGTGTGCAGCAAACCCTATAGCAGAACTCCAAATTTTCTTGAAAGTGCTCATGGAAATTTAAAATATGAAGATATTCTGATTTCAGAGTCCTGAGTCATATTTTTGATGGGGATTTGTCTGGAAACAATGTGTTTTTATCCTCTGCAGACTCTAGTCATGTGGCTTGTTTTTCATTTTTCTTTTTCAAATAAATGATTCTTGAATGATAACATAACTTTTTTCAACTTGTCACAAAAATTTGGGTGAATTTTCTGGCTCTCTCAGGCTGTGCTCCATACATTCATATGTATTCACTACTGCAGCACAACATAAATTGGTTGGCTCTCCTGTCTTTTGTTTGTTTAATGTAATCTGAAATAAAGGTGCAGTATTTAAGAAACAGATGAAAAATCCGTCTCATAAATGTGTCATACTCACTTTTCATTCTTGTCTGTTTTTATCAGTTCTCTAAAACTGATTATTTATCACTGGAGAGGGAAGGAAAAAATAGTAAAAGGCCCATTACAAACCTCTGGCCCAGATCTGCCAGTCTTACAGTTTTAGTTAGTGTGGAAAGTGAAACTCCCCTGGAAAGAAATATACTGGCTATGGTTGTTCACTTTTTAATCTATTTGTTTTTGATATAATATGCTATTTACTGTTTCAGGACCTTTCATGTTGGTTTAAATTGAAGTTTTTAAAGCAAGTCTAGCATAAAAAGCTCTAAGTGACACAGACTGGGTAGACAAATACAGAACCTTCTACAGACAGCCTTTGTTCCCCACATTACAGTTGAAAGAAGTGCAGAGCAGGCTTGGTAGATAACCTGCCTTCTCAAAACAAGAGGGTTTCTAATTTTCACACATCCTAATCACAGTCACATTACTTTGCTCTCTGTACCAGACCCCTTAGGGCTGGCTCCAGGTTTTGCTGTGAAGTCACATGTGTGGGGCCTGAGGCATTTTTCCACTTTACTTTTTTCTTTTTTAATCCTTTTGCCAGTTGGGATTCTCTAACTGGCTCAGTTGTGGGTGGTAAGGAAGAGAGCAGCACTAAGGTAGTTGCTCTCAAGGTTTCGTACTTATTTCTTATGAAAATGAAGATGCTGCAATATGTGTTTTCTGAGGAAAAGGAAGCTACCCTCCTCGCCTCCTTTCCCAGACCAGTGCGTGTTATTTCCAGGTAATTAATTTCCCTCTATTTTTCTACTTTTCTTCTTTGCTGGTTGGCTCGTGTGTGGTTATACTATTCCTCAAAAAATAAAGTGTCCCATATGACTTAAAGCATCATTCTTCTCTCTACTACTCTTCAACGTTTTAAGTGATAGCTGTAAAGTGATGCTGATGCCTGCAAGTGATTATGAGGCTTAAAGTGGGGATTTTGGAGCACTAATTTTCAAGAGTGATAAACAACCCCCTTGCTCCTCACTCTGCTGAGAGCATGTTCTGAAAGGCAGTGGGTCCTTTGGATTATGTGTCTGCTTCCTTGTTTTGGAGATTGGTCCGCTGAAACAAAGGGATGTCTAGTATCTGGTGCTGAAAGAGTATGGGAGATACTCAAAGAGAGATTGTAGGGCTGCTGCAGGGTGCAGAGGGTATATGTGCTTTGAGATGACATCAGTCAGTCTGTGAAGTCTGATTCTACCTCATACAAAAAAGAGACATTGCCATACTGTGACAAATAGAAAACTTTATCAAAGCAAAACTTTAGATATTTGTTTAAAAATGTTTATCAAATCAAACTTTTTTTTTTTGTAAACCTTGTGAATTTCACTTATTTAAAAAAGACAGTTGTACCACTGTTTATATACACATGAACAAGCCTTACCGGCATTGAAATCACATAAGAAAAGAATCGAGTCAACTTCAAAACTACACTTGGGATCCAAATGACACCACTGGGAGGATTTAGCATAACAAGTTTACCTGAAGTTGGAACCTGTTTTTGCAGTTGTGTGCCAAATGTGGTTTAGGCTATAATATCATCTGATATTCATGAAAAACAAAGCAAGTAATTTTTATTTTATTTTTCAAAAAAAGTCAACTCCAGATTGTTGGGAAAGCTTCAGCACAAAAATTTCTGTTACACCTTTATGTTCTTAGGCATATCTGGCCTTCAAAGTCCATATTAAAACTCCCTACGGATTTCCTTGGGATTATGCCCTTCAGAATGGATGACAGGAGGAACAAATACTCATCAGGCCTGAGCCATTGCCTGGCAATACCAGGGGAAACGCCCCTCTGATCCCCACAAGGCAAACCTCAATCACCATTTTGCAGGATAAGGAAAATCCCTCCATTCCCAAGGATGACAGAAAGAAAGACAGACTGTGTGAGGTGAGATGTGCTGCTCTCTGAGACAAAGGGAGAACACTAGCACATGAGCAGCCAAGGGAAGGGAAGATATCAGAAGGCTTTTGTTAAGCAGCTAGGATATTTAGCATGGGCATTTCAATGTAAACATGTACAAATGCATTAATAAAATGACGTGAAATGTCCTAATTTTAGTGTGACAATATTTTAAAATTCCTTCTACCTAGTGGCATACTTCAAAACTTATGTAGGTGACTTCAGAGATCATTCTGATTTAAAAGACTTACGTTTTAAACAATATGAGACATTAGTTTTTTTAAATGTAGGCTTGAAGTGAATGTTACTTACTTTTTTCATCAAATGTACAGATACAACTTGGAAGAAATAATGTTTTTCACTCAAACTTGCATTATACAAGTTTCATTCTGTGTATCTTTGCCAAATTACAATTATATCAAATTGACATTAAATTAGGACAGAATCTGAGATTTCTTTGCCTCGTACTTCTCTGCTTGGTCACAGTTACAGTGATTTGGATTCTGAAAGCTGTTGAATAAAATCCAGCTTTAATGATCAAGTTCTGGCCTATTGACTTCCTTTATTCTATATTTTATAGTATTTAGTGTCAGCTTATTCATCACTGATGTTTTGGTTTGTTTTTTTTTTTTTTCAACAAGCTCAACTTTGGTCATGCAGACCATTCTATCTGTCCTGCTTCAGCAGAAAAGCCTCATCTGCAGTTGCTCTCACTCATAATGGCAGCCATGCTGGGCATTCATACTATACTTCTTTCCCTAGATTAATTTAAAAGTTTATATTATACTGCCACAAAAGCAGGAGTTCCATCAGCTTATAAAAATAAATAAAAAATATTAATGTAGTATTCCTTTCATCTAAAAACAATGTTCACATTATTTTGGAAAGTAGTTTATGCAGCCTGTTATCAAAGGTCTTCAGTGAGTGGGACTCCAAAGTCTCCATAGACAATCCCTCCCACAGTTTCAATGTTTTCACTGTGAGAAAACTTTTATCAGCATTTGACCCGACTTTCCTTTGTTTCAATGTAGGACTGTCTCCCTCTGTCATTTGGCTGTAGTCCTGATATACAAACTCTTCCCTGCCTCTTTGCCGAAGGCTTTTAACATTGAAGGCTTTGGTTTTTATGTCCACTCATTTTCTTCTCCAGGTGAAATCACCCCAGTTCAGATTTTCTTGCAGGTGATATTTCCCAAACTTCTGATCATTCCCATTCCTCTCCTTCGGACAGTTTTAAAGGCAGCTGTATCTTTTTTGAAAAGTGATGTTTTAATGGGGATCCATGCCAGTGCACAGCTGAACAGCATGAGCTCTGCCTTATCTTACAAGAAAGCTTCTGTCTGCACAGCTCCCAACTGCTCAGGCCTCTCATATCTAGTTTTATTTCTGGTTTTATTTCCCACAGCTCTGTGGAGAAAGAAATTCTCCCTCACTCAGAATCAAGCTTCAGCCTTGTGTTGCCTGCTCCTACCTAGTGAAACCTTCAAAGTTCTTCAGATGCTGCTTAAGATGGAAAGAGGGCCCTGGAGGTAATCCTTCAGAGGAGATTGGAAACCAAGCTTTTTCTGTGTAGGTGAGACACATACTTTTCCACCCCATGCAGTTCTCCTTTTGTTTTCCTTCCAAAATGAAAATCTACTAAAAATACAATGTTTAATTTTCCCTTTTTCTGTTTTTTTTCCCTCACAAAATTATTGTCATTATTAATTTAAGTAAATGTGATGTAAAAGTACCATTTTGCACAAAAAAAACCCTAGGAAAAAAAGAACTTGACTTTTAAAAATCATTATTCCTTTCAAAGTGACTTGCATAGTTAAGCATAAAATAATTAGGTTTTCATCTTCAGGTCAGTAAAAATTTTGTAAAAAACTCTCATCGAGTTCTTGAGTGGTTACTCTCATTCTTGAATTTAAATAATCAAGCAAGTAAACTCTCAGGAAATTCTAGTGTAATTCTGTCACTTATGTAAATTCATTCAGATTTGACTTCAGGATAGCTGATTGGATTTGTTTATAGCTGCATATTTTGAATATTTTCTAAAAAATTGCAGGACTTCAATCACAGAAAAGGTAGACTTAGGGGCTTTGCTCCCTGAAAGTCAACAGAAAATTCCCTTGTGCTTCTCTTGGGAAGGGCTGAGCCTTTAATCTGTGTTTGTTTAATAATAAAGTCCCTGAGACAGGCTGGTAGATAGGTTTCTTTGAGCCACACTAGTAGCAATATTAAGCATGGTTTTTTTTCTGATATACGCTGGTTTCTTACACTGCTTAAGCAGGTACTAATGACTTTGCTGTGATGATGTCCTCCTGACCCTCTGATTTGTCCTTCTGTTTCTGTTTCATGTGAGTAGATGGATATTTTGCAGCATAAGTGTGACTATATACATGTACATATATATCTTTTTTAAACGAGTGGCTCATCATTACTCTGCTGTTTTTTTACTCCATTACATTCCATCCCACACGATCATTTCTGAACAAACATTTGCTGTCAATATTTGCTGAAAAAGTCCAACTTAACACAGTAAATAAAGCATTAGAAAACATAATTTTGTTTCTTCACTGTGCTAAATCCATTAAGACTTTAACACAAGTAGAAACTAAAGACAAAGGGAATTTCTTAAAACATTAAGGCCTGTAGCACATTTGTGTTTTGAAAGTAATTGCTGACCTAATTATTTGTCTGTAGTAGGATAAGTTAATCAAATACAACTTACAGTAAAGCTTCTAAACACCCACAGGATTTTCTCCCTCAGAGTAAATTGTCATAGTGGTCCAGTCTGACAATCCATTCTCACTGTCATCTTGTGACCAAAGGAAGACTATCTGCGAAATGGTACCATATGGAGACACAAGAGAGAATGAAATACTTAGATCTCCTGTACAAAGGCATGATAACTTAGCAGTCACCAGAGGAAGTCAGGAACGATGAAGCTTTGAAAAAAGAAATACCCTGCCTTTCAAATCCATTTAGATTTATTTTTATACACTCTCCAATTTGGAATAAAATACTCTGATATTAAATATGCATATAAAATAGAAATCAAACGTATTGTGCAATGTTTTGTTTCTAGAATGTCTGTGGATCTGCATTTCATGCTTAGCAATAGTTTGATGAAAAGGCTGGTACTTATACGCAAGACTAGGACCTTTCCCTCTTCATCTCATGGAAACTGACTGTGTTATCCCCAAATAATATGTTGCAACCAACCATTTCATGACCTGGGGCTAAGGATGCAGAATTTTATTTCAAAACACACTTGGAAACAAAATCTGATGAAAAGATTAGGTAATGTGGCCAATACACTTATTTAAAAAGGCATATCTAGGCATTTGAGTTAGAAATACCTCATCAGTAGCAATATGAACTACTTCATCGCTTCTGTTATTACAGTACTGCCTCTCTCCTGTCATCCGCTGGCAATGGCAACCCACAGTAAAGGATGTTTTTCTGATCATTTTGCACTCATTAAATACAGCTGTCACAATAGCGGATGCGAGAATGCATACAAAACTTTTATGCCACGTCAAAATAAAGCAGAAACATTTTAAAAAGATCTGAAACCTTTGAAGCCTTTTCTTGAGAAATATTGAAATATTGCTTTTTGTTGTTGTTATTTGCGACAATTGAAAATGTTCCACGGTGACACACATTAAAACTCACTGCAGAACAAAACATCATCCATCAAAATTAAAGAAAAAGGAAAAAAAAAGGAGAAAAAATAAAACCAAACCAAATCTCTCTGAAGTGTTTGGATTCTGAGAGTCTGAAGTTCTGGTTCATCACCTGATTTCTGGGGCTGAACATGCATTGAGTTTCAAAATCTAAAGGGAGATGACATTTATTTCTGGAATATGGATGAAATCTGCCCCATAAAGCTTCAAGCTGAGTGAAAACATCTTCCCCAAATTCTCCGTTCTGAGAACCAGCTCCCTTTCAGGCTAAGAAGCAGTAAATTCTATAGTTGTTTGACATTATTGCTGTAAAAATATGTTTAAAAGGGCAGTGTGAATGACCCCAAAGCCATTCTGTGACTGGTGTGAACAGAGAATCCCTTATGAGTAGCTTTTGTTAATATTGTTATTTGTATGCAAATGTGTTCTCAAATACTATAGAATCCAGGGTCACCTATTGAAGACTTCTGTCACTCTGAACTGGAAGAAAGCAATAACTTACACCTGTTTTGCACCTCTCCATTTTAGAATTGCATGACCATAAAAGAAAAAACAAGTGATTAACTTGGAAACATCTCCTTGAGTTGATAACTACTGAGAAGCAGAGCCCTCAAGCAAAGATACAGGTTTTCAAAAATACAGAATTTTCAAATGACACCCACCTTGTAGGTAAAATAGCTACCCACAAGAACAAACTCAAGATATTCTGGCTGCCTAGCTCTAAGCTTTAATCAAGAGACTTCTCCAAAGGCTTGATGACATGGACATAAATCAATGACTTCTATTATTTGCAGTTACTCATTTGAAAGAAATGGCATGAGGTCCATTTCTTTGTTGGAAGTCCTACCTTCTGTCTCTCCTGAAGATATTGGCTGGGCTCAATTATGTGATTTACATGTTGTGGACTTTCCATTCCCTTTTAAATTTTCAATTTTTGCATGTGCAAACAATGATGGAAAAAAATGCCCAAGTGCATGTGCATGTATACATCTGTGTATGTCTAAACACAACTTTAACATGCATCTGAAAAGTGTTTCACACTCAAAATCCTATAGCAGCAAGATGCATGGAAAGGAGGACCTTGAAAGCCATGGCTGGGCTGGAGCAGCCCCAAGGTGTCTCATTCCCCCTGCAAAGTGCAAGCATGTGATGGCCAATGAGAGACAACTTCTAGCATCAGTGTACTTGGCACCCAGGCAATGCAAGCTGCTTTCATTAGGGAAGCTAAGTGTCTTCATGAGATATGGTGACACTTACAACTGTCATGTGGAGATACACTCTGCCGTCTCTCTCTCCCCCTCTCTTTCTCTTTCTCTCTCTCTCTCTCTCTCTCTCTCTCTCTCCTCTCTGTCTCACTTGTTTCTTCTTGATGCAAATGCTTCTTGCTCCCTTTACTTCTTTTTCTGGATACCTGTGTATTGTCCTTTACCTTTTTTGATGGCATCTTTCCTGAGATAAAAACAAAAATTGTGTTCCTGGCTTTGGGAAAAGGAGAAAGACATCACAAATCTTGCTTCAAGAGAAAATTCACCTAGAGCAACAGTTTTTGTTAACAGGCATAGTGAAGGCATGACAGAATTTGTGGGTGAGAATATTAACACTGGGAAGAGCATTACTGAGCACTCCTTTACCATCACTGCCTGCCACCAACATTCCTGGCTTATGCAGTCCCAAGCTCAGTTCATCTAAGGTCCCAGCTAGCGTCTACTTCCTGGAGTGCTGAAAACTTGCAGACAGCACTAGACTCCATAAATCTGAATCTCAGGGCACTAATCCCAGCTATGGCCATAGGGTCAAGTCACTTTAGAACTTAAGTGAATGGGGATAAATCACAGTGATGTGACCAGTGGAAGGAAATACAGCCAGAAGAAATTTCAACACGTAGGGTTCAGATGAGTATGAACAGAAAGTAAAGATGAAGAATTTAGCATGCTGTATAGGGAAGAAAGGAGGGAGAGACAATTTAGCTAAAGGGGCACAATTAGTGAAATTGAAAACTATGAGAGAAAGGGAAGAATGCAGTACAGGGAAGGACAGTGTATGAAGTGGGAAAAAGTTTATGGAAGTTGAGACAAAGGGGAGATGAAAACCACTTGAAACACCTACAAGTGACATATTGTGTGCAGCCACACCTTTTCACCAGCCCACAGAGTTTGCCTCCTCTCTCACCATCACAGCCCTCCTGCTGGCCTTGGGCCAGCCAAAATGCCCCACTGATGCCCTGGCTGCTCCTGGTCTTCCCTGCTGGGACCTGTATTCCTCACTACTGCCATCCCATACCACATCAATACACTTGAGCTCCTGGCCAACTCCTCTCTTATGGCTTTCAAAAGTAATTTTCAGACTTGACTGTAATCTCAAAATCTGCCCAACAGGGCATGGTATAATCCCAGCTGTATTTTAAAGGTCAAGTACTGCAGGTTTTACTTGGGTTTGACTCATTCAGACCTTCCAGTGATTTCAAAGAGCCATTGACCTTGATAAGGGAGGGCAGAACTGGGGCCATAGTCAAATTTCGAGTATAAAAGGTGTCTTCGTTTTCAGATGGCTTCACTGTGTCTGCTGTAAGCTTTTTCTGTTCTATTTCTCTTATTGAAATACAGGGAAGAATCTGTACATCAAATACATAAAAGATTTGACTTTTAATTCCTATCATGTATTTTGGTAAGAGGAATTAAATGTCAAAACACAAAAGCAATTATACACTTAATGGTAAAAATCATATAATCAAGTAATTTTTTTATTTTCAAATTGCAGGGATCGAAATAAAAGGGCAAGAGGGTCTTACTTTGACATTATATGAGATGGAAAGGCACATTTGTATCCTTTTGTACCTTTTTCAAAATGAATATGCCTGTAATCAGACCCATTCATTTTGAAAAGGAGATAGTGCTTTAGAACTATAACATATTTGTGAGGGTGTTGAGGAAGTGTCTAAGTAAAATGTGCCATTGGAAATCAACTGTGAGGAAACGCAGTTATTCTTCATGATGATATACAACTAGTTTGGCATAACACTTGGGGTGAAACAAAGCCTTCTGGTACAGGAGAGTTGTTGCTGCATACTTAACCAACCGTCACTACAGCAAGTCAGGCAAATTCTTTGAGCTTGGGAAGTCTCCAAGTTTCAAATTGCTGGAGACTGGGACAGTGATCTGGGGCACTCTGCCACAAGGTTTTGTCTTCAGTAGTCAGCTGCTGGTGGCCACTGTTGGGGTTAAGACACAGGTAGTTTTTTAGATCTGCCTTTCTCATGGCAATTTTTATGTCCCTTTCCCCTGTGTACCCAGCAAATTTAAAGGGGGAAGAAAGCAAAGTCCTGCTGGTGCCTCTATATTTCTATGATACTTGAAACTAGTGGTTAATTGCTGGTGTATCTGTACCATCTCTATCACACTGAACCACTGCTCCTACTGCTAGGCTAGTAGCACTTTTTCATTACATGTGGGCAGCTCTATAGCACCGAGCTTATGCAGCGGCAGGTCTCACAGTCCTAGCAAGCTGGTCCTCCAAAGACAGGGTACATCTCTTTCCCAGAGACTGGGGATGCATACTTGCAGCCCATTCTGTCATTTCCCTATTGTGAGTTCCTCTGTAGCTGAGACAGACTGAAGGTACAGAAATGGACTTATATATGCTTAGTAACAATATAGTCCTAAGATGGTTCTTTTCCACCTCTACAGCAGTTTATGAGACAATAGAAGTCCCAGTAGTGATAAATATTGCTACATTACTGCAATACATTAATTGCTTATACTCAGCATCAATCTCTGTAAATCATTAGACCAACTTCCTTTGGTCTAATGCAAAATCTATGAATGTTTCCTGTCAGAAACATACCAGATGTATGGTGTGGGATCATTCCTCCATGTCACAGACTAGTGTTCCCAGATTGTTCCAAATTATAGACTCTGATTCCTACTTATGATGATATTGCATTTCTGAAGCTGTGCAAAAAGGAATAAAAATTAATATGGATGTAGGTAAAGATACAGCTGAGTGGCTTTGGCATGAGCTAGTTGAAAGCTCTAGAAGCACAAATCTGAAAACACAACTTAAAATGCCCCAAAAATGAAGTTCAAGCTTAATTACCTATCAGACCACACTTTTGCCATTCTAAATGGGAAATATTGCCTTGGAGTGTGGTGATTCCCTGTGTACATAGATGGCACTCTGCTTAAAGCTTATCCAGGTAGCCAAGTTACAGGAATGATTTGCCTCCAATGGCATTATATCAGTAACCTTTTCCAGACCAAAAGTAGGTTATTTTCTGTGGAGCTGGGCCAGTTGAAGTCCTATTCTAATGTAAGCTCTAATTCTTCACTTCTAAAATTAATTTTGTTTAAACACTTATGTGTTTTCTTGCTGCTTCTCTTATAAATGTATCATAAATATTAAAAATACAATCTCCCCTAAAACCAGGTAAAAATAATAATTCGAGGAAATATGAAAACACTGTCAGTTCATTTGGAGACCTCCTGCTTTTTTAGGCCACTTCATGTGTATAGAGGTCTTAAAAAACTACAAAGATTTTAAGAGAATACTTGCATGTATATTTTATGTCTAAGAAATGGTAGAACATCTATTTAGCATGCCAAAGCACTATTACATAGCTATATTTAGCTTTCACTTTTAGTGGGTGTTATCTGCTAATGTATATTTTGGAACGTTCAAAAATCTAATGGTAAACTGTGGTATTTTTCACTTTCAGTAAAGAATGGGCTTTTGATAACAAAAGAGGGAAAAATTCTGCCAACCTGCTGAATGGTACTTAATGAGATATAAGTTTGTCTCTTTCATGGAGAAGGAGTCACCACACTTTTAAATCCCACTTGCAGGCTTGCAATTTTATAGGAAAGAAAGGATCAAAAAAATCTCTTTTGTAAAAAAAGTAAATTTCTCTCAAATTTGGAAAACTTGACTTCCATCATGTTGCATTTCTGCACAGAGAGAATGCCATGACTGGCATAGGAAGTCACTGAAAACAAATTTTTTGATGGACATTTTCTGTCACCCTTTGCCATCAGAGCATACATTTTCCTGTCACATAATATACGGTAATTATATGTATTTTTCTCTTTCCAAATCAGAGGAATGCCTCCTTACTTGAATGGAGGGGCCACAGACTACTAGTCAACCTAAAAATCCTGTTAGCATTACATCTCAGCATAAATAAAGAATTTGGATCAGTGCCTTGTTAGATCACCGCTATTTCTAGCTCGCTGAGTAAAAAGAGCATTTTTTGCAGCCTAGTTTGATAAGTAAAAGGTGTCTTTCTCACCTGCGTGCACTCTGAATTGTCACTCTCATTCTTTGTTCCTTTGCATGCGGCTGTTGTCAGCTCCCGAGTCACAGAACCACTTGCAGGAACGGCTCAGGAGAGTTTTGGAAGAAAGGAAAGGGAAAAAAGGAGCTGCATTTTTATTTAACAGGAGAAGGAGAACATAAAGAAAAGAAAGGTGTTCTCAAGAATGTAGCCTGCAGCCTTGTCAGGTAGCATTTCTTCAGATGGTTTTTTTTCTCTCCCCTTTCCCACCCCAAGATCTCTCTTCATCATTTTTTTAAACATCTCTTCTGGGACAGAGACATGAAAGTGAGTTGTGGGTCAAAGGCAAGAATTAGGGGTTGCCAGGGCTGCTTTCTGATGGTGTTACTTTATCTTTGTGTCCAAGCTTTTGCCAGTTAGGTACTGTGGGTTATCCATTCCAGTCACATCATTTTCTGCTTGATGACAAGCATCACACCTTCATCCATCACATTTACATTTCAAACTGCCACACTGCTCTATTGATTAATTATTTAGCAGCTCTTGGCCACTTGCGAGTGTTTCTGTGCTCACGTTTCATGGAGAAGGTCCATTCTTTTTATTTATGTGCAGTTTTGTAGAGCAAAATAAAAAAAAAAGTAAAAAAGTAAATCCTTTAACATACACACATAACCTGTGTGTGCGTGCCTGTATTTATGCATATGTGTGTGCATAGTTACGTGTGTGTGTGTGTGTGTGTGTGTGTGTGTGTGTGTGTACACTGGTACAATTAGGTGCACACAGGGAACAGAAGCAGGTAATCTGATCAATAAGCACATGCTCCCACTGACAATAGATTTCTGAGTTTTCAGAGCACTGAGCAGCAAATCAATGAGACCTTGCAGGTGTGCTGGAGCCGGGAATTTCGTCGGCTACATCACACTCCCTACAGACCAGCAGGGAATACAGACATTGTCCTCTGGGCTTTGTCACTTTGAGCAAAAACAGGTGGAGGGTTTTTCAGGTTCCTACTAATGGCTGTGTTTCTTCCATGTCACAGTTAGGAAAGGGTGGCCTCTAAACAGGACAGGAGATCTGGTTCAACCTAGGGCTCAATTTACTGCAGTAAATCACTCCATCTCTTTTTATCTCAGTTGTCCTTTCTTGAAAGCAGAATGAGGATCTAATATTATAGTCCTTTAGCTTGCTTGATTTTATCTGAGATAAATATCCACCAAAAGAATAGAATCTAGGTTAGCTCAGAAATCTTTGTTTGGAAGAGTGATGTTTGACCTTGCTTCTGATCCCCGGGGTACTCCTGGACACTCTGCTTTGGTGGGATGTTTTTCTGACCTATCATCACTTCCAAACTATCACTTCCCAGAGACTAATCTTTGGTGCCCCAGGTGGTGGTATACTCCAGACTACTCTCTGATAGTTATAACTGCTTGTCCAAACACATGTGTCTAGAAGGAGCAGCTGCAAGAAGAAAGTAAGGTGAAGTATTCCATGATAGAAAGAGAAATGTTTTAAATAAAGGCTTAGGAAAAACTCTGGTGATCATGACATCATGCACCTATGATGGAACAGAAAATTCTGTAATCTTGAATTTTAGAATAAATTTAATATTTGGATCTGTTTCAATATTTTCTACTGGTTTGATTTTTTACAAGTTTATTATGGATATAACCTAAAATTGTAAACTGAGTGATTTTTTTTCTGTTCTTAATTTTCAATTATTTTTGACTTATGCAAAGCCTACTAAAACCAAAGAGTATGTACCATACCTTAATAGGCTCTGGTTGAGACCCTTGAAGAGCAGGCACCGCATGGGTCTTATCACTCCATCTCTTGTATTTTCGTCTTTATCCTTCAAATTGTAAAAGTAAATGCGATACCATTGACTTTTTCTAATGGATGGGATTTGTGTTAGCATTAAGCTTCCTATATAAATCGTGTTAGGCTAGGGCTGGTCAACATCTTTCTGTCAAAATTACTTGTTTTATTGTAAAGTATATTGGGAACTTGAACAACGCAAGCGAGTACACTATATTTACAGTAAAATATTACACCAGACAATAAACAAAATTATCTTTTTGGTGTATTAGTGCTGTTAGTACACTTCTTAGCACACAGACAGTAATGGATTGCGTCCTTTCTATCAAAAGTATTGAAATAAAAACTGAAGTCAGACTTAGTGCTGATTTGTGGGGGAAGATTTGGTGGTTTGGCCACATATAATCCTCATACTGACTGTGTTTAAAGGAAATACTTAATGTTTAATTTTTTCTATTACTCCACCTCTGTGTTTGCTTCACTTCCTGCCTCATTTAGTCCCTTTCTTTCTCTATTCTAATGATAATGTAAAGTGTAAAAATGAAGGACAGAATGTGAACCTTTAACTTATACAACAGACTGGTTTTTCTCACATGAGGTAATTCAACAAGAAAGTGACAACACTAGTACTATGACAATACTTGATAAGATCAAGGACATTATTATCTAGATCTCTCTGTAGTACTGTTCCATTGTATAGATCCAAAATTAAAAAAGATGAAATGAAGATCCCTCTCTAACATTGTCATCCTATAGGGCCTGAGAATATATTGACATGACTTTTAATTTTTTCCTTTATTTCTTTGTAGAATAAGAGTGTTCTCTTATATACTTACTCACTCATTGATCCTAAAACTGGGAACTGATACAGTGTCATAGACGATATCGCAGCAAAGCTCTTCACACTCTTCGTTTTTTGCTTGCTTCATCTCTTCACATTCACAGTTAACAGGCTTGCCCCGTATAAGAAAAAAAATAAATAGATTAATTGGTTTGCCGTAGGTGTGTTGAATTTGTATTGTCACAAATAAAAAGGAAAAATTGCACTTCATCTTTTTTAGGCTTAATGAGATCGGGAAAGTATTTTCATAATTGAAAACAAAGAATCTTTTAAATAGGGTCTTCTATTAGGAAATGAGAACAATATAAAACAGACATCTTCTAGTGAACTCTTCTCTAAAATGGCAAACTTGATAATAAACAAAACCAATTAGATTATGAGTGGACTCCTTACTTTACATAGATTAAAATAATAAACATAAAATTCTGAATATTTGATAGGATTACACAGGCTCTAATTCTAAGTTATGAAATTTCTGACTGCATGAATACTAGCCAGCATATCCTGCTACTGCCACTAATGAGAAAGGTCCCAAGAAATTATGAGAGACAAAAGATCCAACCAGATTGATAGGTGTTTCTTCATATTATTTATGGTTACAGAATTACTTTACCATTTTGAGGAGGAGCAAATATTCAGCTATTGCTGAGGAGGTGCTCAGTTGCATCATCAAAGTTGGCTGGTTTGTCTTGATACCTAGAGTTCATTAAAGATGAACATCCACATCTTATTGTCAATCCTTTTCTGCGAAAGAATTATTGTTAATCAATTTTGATATAAAGGTCAGAGAAGAGGAAAGCTATGTCTTCTGCTGAAGCCTGGTCATTCAGTCAACACAGAGAGCCAGTACAGTATTTTTCAGAGGAATTAAAAATACAGACAAGTAAACAAACAACCAAACAACAAAATGGCAAGTCATAGGTCAAGCTAATAGTGCAGTGCTGCTGTCCATGGAGAACAGCATTCCTGCCTGACTTCCCAGCACATGGAGAACTTGCCCTTACTTTATTAGCCAAGCAGGACTCACTTCTGCCTTTGCAGTGCACCCAGAAGTCCCAGAAACACAGCACTGGCTCCATCCGATACGGTAATAGCGTTAACAACTACTCTTTCCAACCAGGGAACCCTATTTATCAGGTTGCCACCTGTAGCAGCAAATCCAATAGGTTGACCACAGGCAACAAAACTCATTTCTTTTTATTTCCTCTAAATTTACTCTCATACTATTTAACATCACCAACTGCCCTCTTGTTCATAAGTAATGTGATGGGAAAAAAGGAAGGTCATGACTCATAGTTTAATTAATCATACCTAATTAATCACACCTTCTCAAGTAGGTACAATATTGAGAAACAGACTTTCTTGCTATGCCTTTTACATGTAACATTGATCCAGAGAAAAGGGAGAGTGCTCTTGTCCCTCAGGGTATAACTCTCAGCCATTGCTTTGCCGGACAATCACTGCAGGATTGAACAGAGGACACATATTTGCATATTTGGGAAGTAACCACCCCACAAGACTGCACACTTTTGATGTGTTCTTGCCTTTTCTATAGAAATGCTTGAAAAACAAGCAGGAGTCATTGATCAATAGGTGCACAAACACAGCTGTTTGAATATAGTCTATATTACCATTAATCTGGCTAAAATGGGTAAACAAAAATATGCCTTGGCTTGTGGGATGGGTTCCCCCTAGGCAACTAGGTTCCATACGTGCACAGCAGGAAAAATAAATTGTGGTATGTCTCTTGTTTTTTCCAGACTAATAAACCTTAAATTGTTTTCTAAAATATTGCATGCCTCCAACAGAAAGGGAACATTCTGATTCAAAGCATTGTGTCTAAGAGGTTGTCACTGCAAGATGACAGTGACAAGACTGACTGTCCCGAGGTTGGATAGAGAACTGACTTGGGGTGTCCTCATACACAAAACATTGCCTAAACCATTACTAGGCTGTTAGGTAAAGAATTAGTTTACAACATCACTGCTGTGACTGTGATAATGCTGCAAATGACAAGAATGGGGTTATTGATTTATTTAAACTGAATATTGTTAGTGTCAGCTTGAGAAGAGGACTCCAGGCCCCCAGCTGGCTAGGGACCACTTTGCTGAAAAGGGCTATGATTACAGATATGTACTGGAGCTGCAGCATGAACCTTGTGCTTTCCATGTCCATCCATTTTGCTTCCAACTCTGAGATTTCTGTCTTTCCCTGCATAATGTTCAAAAGACAACAAACATCAGGGTATATAGTCACTTCTGCTAGCAGCTGCTTAAAAATCGTATACAATGCTGTGTCTAGACCTCCAGGGAGCTGACCATTAGGCTGTGTTTTAATAACCTCTTTGGGGAACAAAGAGAGACTGGCACCATAGTTAGAAAGGGTGAAGGAGACATGGATGCTAGTTTCACTTCCCCCCAGTTTATTTTTCTCCAGAAAACAGGAGATCTTAAACAGAGGAAAGTACTCTAGACCCTGTTGGCTCTAGATGTCATTGCCTTGACTTGATGAGAAGGGACACATCCTTGAGTCCAGTATTCTGGTGGCATGTGAGATCTCTTTCCTCCTCAGCTGGAACTGGGACTGAGCTGTGAGCTGAATTTCATACTCAATTCAGCAATCCAGTAAGATAGTGACTTGATGTTTAGTGTTTGTCTTGATTTAGTATTGCACTGGAAAACTTTTCATACTTAACTTCACATAAAAGACATGGGCACAGCTATTTGAAAAATGCTACAGGAGCAGTAGCAACCACATACTTAGCTTTTAGGCTAAGGATTAGCTGCCTTTAAAAAGTCTTCCCTTGCTAGATTGAGAATTGATTGCAATACCTTCTTGTCTCTTTTTTTACCTCAATCAATAATTTTAGGGTTCAAAATAATCAGAGTGCAATAATTTCTCCAGAGGAACAGTCATACAGTGATGAATTACATATTCCAGTCTGCATACATGTTAAAGAATAAAGGCAAATCTTGAACAGAACTTGCTATATTGTGGCAAAATTTTTGTCTCTGTAGCTGACAGGTATGTGTCTTTACTGCTTTGCAAAGTTTAATACTTAATGGGAATAATCTTTGGTAACAGGAAAAACTTAAAAACCTGACAAACCAGTCAAAACCTCAGCGATATGTGTCCTGCGTGTGCCTTTAAATACTATTAAAATTGAGTTTGACTAGACTTGCTCAAATCAGACCTGTTATCAACAACACATTGTCTCAGGAGACCAACATTTGTCCAGTTAGGGCTTCCTTCATTAATCGTCCAGCATCAAGCAAGTCAAATCCAAATCTGTGGAGAAAAAGCAATTAGATATTTTAAGTAGTGATAAGAACACCACAAATAATCAATTTCTATGGCATTAGCAGCTACCTGGCCTAGAAAAAGTCTATAAAAGCTAGAATTTATTGCAGAACACCAGACAGCTTACAGAGCATTGATTCTTAGTAGTGTGCATAGATTGCTGGATTTAAAGAGAAATCTCTAATGATTCTTACCTTTAATTTTTTCCTGTTAAAGAGAAAACAAGGATAAGGTGTTCATAAGGCCAAACGGCAGCAAAACAAGTGTTTAGTGACTGTGAAACAGAATTTGTTTACCTTTCAGATGAATGGAATACTACCACACTGTTTGATGGCAATTATATGCAATCATAGTATTCTATGGTTAGAAAAATATATTAATTGTGCTTATTTTTTAAATATTTGTTGCACCTGAGAAGCCAACACATTAGAAAGCATTTTTGCATTTGTTCTGCTTGTGAATCTTCAGTCTTTAAAGCCATCTATTTCTCCATAGTGATCTCATACTGGAATATTTTTTTCTGCATTAACCTTTGTGATTTGTAATGAATTATAAAAGCAAAACAAAAGACAATGGAAAAACCTAGCAGGTAAAACCTTATTGTCAGCAGCAGACAACAAAGTTTTGAAATGTATTTAGTCTCAATATTCCCAAAAGACAATTTCTGTATGTAGATGTTACAACTGATCTTTAAATGTGAATCAAAACCTACCTGAACTCAGATTTAGGCCAACAGGCCGGGAAGTCAAAAGCGTGATCATCTCGTCGAACCTCCCATATATGTACACTAGAATCTTTCTCCAGAAGCTGGATTAACTAATGTCTTTCAGAAAGATGTCTAATCTTCTAAAATCTCATTTTAAAGACTCCAAGGTGTAGTGAGTCCAACTCCTCCCTGGGTAAGCTCTTCCAGTGTTTAATTACCCTTACTGCTAGGAAATGGTGTCTTATTTCAAGGTTGAATTTGTCTAACTTAGCATTGAAATACTGAAAATGCAGAGTGTTTGAGAGAGAGCAAATATAAGTGACATGATACACTTCATACTAATCCTAAATCAAAAGATTATGGAAATATAGAAAACATGACAACTAAAGCTCTATTTTGGCAAACATTTATGCAAGAGGGTATCTGTCTGCATAGGAAATAGTTTTCTTTCAATTCTGCAAGCTTACGCACATGTGTAAAGTTACACCAGGGCTTCAAATACTATTCAAAAAGAGGCATCTGGAGTGACTTTTACTGCAAAAAATATAAGGCATTAATTAATAAATACAACTTCCCTCCATCTCTGTCCCCATTCTAAGCACCCTTTGTGTCTGCTTGTAACTACTAGAAGAAAAAGTGAGAAAACTTCCCATTGCAGGAGTCTGATTTGCTGCCATAGGGGGATGACTGCTGAAATCCAAACACAACCCAAGAGGAGAGAGAAAATAAAAGAGAAAAAAAGAGAGGAGAGTTGTCAAGATAATTAAAACTTTGCAACAATTTAGTAGTGGTGCTGATAAAAACAGCACTGCTGGCTGAATGCAAATAGGATGGTAAAGGCCCTGTTTGGATTATGGTAATTACTCAGTCTGAAGTTAGCTCCAGCCACACACACATATGAGCACACACATACACACACAGCAGTGGAGTGGAACCTGACAACCATACTTGGCGTGCGATCATAAAATTCCCTGGCACGCTCTCAGGATGCCATGTGGAGCTATTTGTACAGTTAGGTACAGGACTCTGCAGCGCAGGAAATACCAGCGGAAGCACGGCTGACCCGCCTGGCCTTCAGCGAGAGCCTGCCCCCCCTGCCTATCACTGGCCTCAATTCAAAAGTGATCTCTGGAGAAGGCAAATCAATCGAACACATGTTTGGTCTAAAAATGTCATTTTGGAATATGTTAAGATATTTCCTTACATTAGACCATTTTGTTTGCCCCAAAGATTTGTCAAGTGCAATTGAATGCATACACATCACAACACACGCCAGTGCCAGAACGAAATAATTTCAATGTGTCCTTTAGTACTCTGATAAAATGCAAGCAGTCAGTGTTGAAACGAGATGCCCTGTGAAAGTCTTGTGCACACTTGCATTCTGCATTTATTCCAGGAACTTGTTTCTTTAAAATTTGGGATCCATCCAAATGAACAGATTTTGTGTAAGAAAGAGGAAGAGGACCAGCTCAACCTCTCCTCTTGCCTTCTAGACGAATAAGTTGCAGCAGGCTAATTTATATGATGAAAATTCATTAAATAAATTACAATTTCCAACTCTGATTCCTAAATAATAAAGCCTTTATGAGGACAATATCAATACAAATAACCCTATTAATCTTTTAATTCAGCTTTGGAGCCAATTCTGATATATGACAAAGACATGTTTCTTCAACAGTTTTCACAAGTTAATATTAAATAGTATTGGCACACACATAATTTTTATTACTAAGTTCTTTGATTTGTTCACCTTGCACAGTCTCTGTAGCTGTCTGTTTTATGAACTACCCATCACAGGAGAAACTCCCATTAGCACCAGCACACAGTGGAGGAGATGTGAACTTTGCAATCAGCCTCCCCATCCTCACTCTGTTTTCGGTTAGTGCTGAAAAGGCTGTTTCGAGCAGATCAGAATAGTCGCAGCCTGATCTCTGCATCTGAAAGTGTACTCGCACTGTGAAGGGCAAGCTTCCCTGCCTGGCATGTTCAAAGTCTGCAGAGACTGTATGAAATCCAGATTTATACATGACTGCGGATGTCAAGATGCAGTCCTCTGACCAACAGGCTCCTGAGGGAAGGCACCCACACCTCCCCCTTCTCTCACCTTCCTCCAGCTTCACCCTTTTTCTTTCTCTGCATCGACCCAGTATTGTTGCTATAATGCACACACACAAAGTGTATCAGCCTTGAAATGCTGCTAGATGCTTGGGTTGATGTACTTTAAGTGAGACACAAATTAGATCTGTTTTGATTTGCTGTGGGATTATTTTCCAGTGTTTTTTTTTTTATTATTTTTTTTTTCAAAAAATACGGCTTTAAAAGAGTACTGTATCAGTTGATAGACCAAAAATCAAAATTGTGTGATGTCTCTTCTGAAGTTATCTCAGGGAAGTTATCACCATATTTTCTCTACCATTTTTATCTTGGTTAAAACAAACAATTATGAGAGGGTAAAAAAAAAGGAACATTAAAAACTGCCAAGCTCTCAAGTCTTACCAATCACCTGACAGTATTAATCCAAGACTTGTGATTGTACAACAGAAGAGAACAATTGGTTGCAAATACATCATTTCAGCTTAGAGATTCAGTTTGATGGGGTTATCATGAAAAGGGCGGTCAATATAAATTGCACATATGATCTTAACATCACCCTTTCCACTTTGCTGTATTTTGCACATATTTAATCACTCATGGTTGCCTTTGACAAGATGCAGAAGTTGGGCTGTGATCCTAAAGCAATCAAAAATGTTAAGCAGTTCAGAAATGACACAGCATTACATTACCATAAAGTAAGAACATTTATGAAGGATATGATATTGTATTATAAAGGGAAAAATAAAAAAAAATCTGTAAAAGATTGTTAGATGTAAAAGGATGCCTGATGAAAATGCACATTTATTAGCTCATATTAGACAAAAAGCACTTTATAACTATATAGTGTTGCTATTGCAATAAGTGCACTATTTGTACCAAAATGCTCAGTACTTCTCACTACTGAGAGATATGGGATTATGTGTCTTAAAACTGAGGAATAATGATAAAACTTAAAAGACAAATTGAGGACCCACAAGATCTTGAATTTTTGTATAATATATAAATTTCCAGAATGAATAATAAGTTTCTGGACTCTTTAGTGTTTTATACTGCATGGATTTTTTATTTATTTTTTTTTATTAGTGGGGACAAGTAAATTTTATTTGATAGCTTGTTGTATTTAAAGACAGTGTAAAACTCTCATTGCAAACAGTTGTTTACAGTGCGCTTTTCAGCACAAAGCTGTTTTAAAGCTCAATTGTGCATTTTGCAGATAAAGTGGGAAAACTAACTGAAGGCTGTATTGTAAGCAGTGGTTGCCGTGGAAACCCCAGTTTCAAGAGCTGGTTCTCCATTACCACTTAATTTAGGCTTCCTAATTGCATTCCACTAAATCGGTAGCGACAATATCTGCAGAGCAAAACTGCATGCCCAGTCTAGCGCAAACCTCTTTGAAACAGGCTTTTTGAAAGCCAGGAGCTATAAAAACTCAGCATGACGTGGAGCATATGAGAAACCTGTAGTTCAAATGTACTGCTGCTTGCTTTCTCATCCTTAGTAACTTCAGTGCGCTCCACACCAATCTATTAGTTCAGTCTACCTTAAAGATCATAAAGCTCTGCCATGTGGAAACTCATCTGTCCACCAGCACATCGGTGCAAAATAGATTTAATTGTACTCCCAACCCAGTATCATGTCCATCTTATTTTACTACACACCAGCAGGTAGCCGGTGCAGAGCCTTACTTTCCTTGAACTGCCCTTGCTCCATAATACAAGGAGAACAATACTTTCTCAGTTTAAATCATTTGCCACTGTTCAGCTGTGCAGCAAGCCAGACCGCCCATATGTGACCTAAAGAGAGCCTTGTCAGAACCACTAGACATAAAAGCATTCCAATTATCGACCATACTGCTTTAATAGAGGAGGCAACTAATATGATAGTGTAAGTGATTCTGCCACTGAGAAGCTCTTCGTCACTGTCAGATTAACACTTGAGTTAAACTCTTGTAAATCAGTCACATTATGCCATCGGTTGAGAAATAAACACAGACCTATTACTCTTAGAATTCCAGAGGGCTCTCCCTGCCATCCAAGTTGTGCAGGATGCCCTATTAATCTGAATTTTGTCATGTTTATTATTTTGCAATTACTAATGTGGGTAATGGAAAGATTTAAGTTGTCTATGATTAGTTTGTGGAATGGATGGACATGCATAGCAAAGTGTTCTGTGAGGGAAGAGGAGAGAGAGGAAAAGAGACAAAAATAGGAGACTGCTTGTGTGTCACTTCTGACTGAAAAAAGCTAGCAGACCACCAATTTAATTAAATCCCATGACTTAAAAAACCATAACAAACACAGAGAATTTAAAAGCAAAATACTCCAGTGTCTTCAAGCACAGGACCTCCCACAAGCTCATAGCAGATTGCACCTCCTAACCACTAATGTGGTTGTGTTTCAGCCCTCTTATATGTATCAAAGGAATGCTGAAACTGAAAATTATAATTAAATAACTGTTCTTGTAATGCTTCTTTCCTTCCACAGTGTTCTTATACGATGGTAAAATACCTTTAAGTCATACAATATCAGTTTTTCTATTTCTGCAGAATTTTGTCATGTTTCTTGTCTTTTTGTCAAGTTTTCTGTCTCCTGCTCCACCTGAGCTACTTTGAAACCAAAATGAACACCCTTTTCTTTTTTTTTAATTGGTGTTTCAGATGTGAGAGAGTGGACAGATGAAGATTGCTAACACAGGTTGGGATTTATTTTCAGTGATTTAGTTCTGCCTGTTCAACGGAGCCCTCTCAAGTGGATGGTGAGACTGGGTGAGATGAAAATGGGGCCAGGGACGAGAAGACTGGCCATTGAGTTTGTTTGGTCCCAGGTTGCTTCAGTCAGATGGACAATCCTCAAAATTTCTTTCTTTCTGCTCTTCAGATATTAGAAGATTTATCTGGAGCCAAGGTAGATTCTCAAATCAAAAATGCGTACAGATCTTTCTATAAATGCTGATCTGAGGTGATATCTCAGTATGTCCCAGGTCAGAAGCAGCACAAAGAGATTTTAGCCAAAGTAACCATTCCACACAATCATCTTTCTCCAGCAAAATAGAGAAAACAGACTTCTTGTCACCTTTCTT
This sequence comes from Sakesphorus luctuosus, assembly GCA_013396695.1. Taxonomy (NCBI): domain Eukaryota; kingdom Metazoa; phylum Chordata; class Aves; order Passeriformes; family Thamnophilidae; genus Sakesphorus; species Sakesphorus luctuosus. The sequence goes on from VWZD01011596.1 coordinate 65,365, forward strand.
ATCCATGAGTTTTTGCAAAGATCTTCTTGGAAGAGAGGGAGAAAATACTGTAAGGAAAATGGGAGGAGTTGGGAGAAATGGGCACCACTGTTCTAAAACTCTGCAGAAAAACTACTTGGAAGGTAAAGTGGTTTGAAACCATACTAATCTTTATATTTCACTTTGCTTTTCAGAAGGCTCTTAAAAAGGGGCAGTGGCAGAAAGCAAGGGAAGACAAGTAAAACTACGTTATAAGCTGAGGAAAGCCAGAAAGAACACTTGGACACTTTTTCACTCTATCTTCTGTCCCTATGTGGAAAAATGTGGCCTTGAAAAGGCTCTGTGGGAACTCAAGGGAGGAAACCCTTCACCCCTTGTCTTAAATGAAATGAATCGGGGCAGAACTTGATGAGCAATCTCTAAAGTGGTAACAGATTTAAAAAAAAAAATAAAAATAAAGAAAAAAAGAGAAAATTGCCTGTCAGACACATTACATTGGATAAAACAGATAAAAAATTCTTTTAGGTTTTTCTGTTTAGGTAATTCATGTCCTAGAAAACAAGAAAGGAAAATTAGAAAATTCTCAAGAGACAATGGGATCTATTCTGTCCTCATATACATGGCTTACTTACAAGTGGGCTCTGAGCCAACTTCTGTGCTCAGCTACACACGTGCAACTTCCTTTGACTTAAAGAGAGTTTATATTTATGTGGGTCAAATCTGGACTTTTCGTGTATGGAATTCCTATTTTTTTTAATTATCTGTATGTTATTATAAGGATCATGGCCTTGTTTTTCAGAGCTTTGGGAAAACAAGGCTCTGTGTTCTTTCCACTGGAGGGATTACAGTCCAGAAGAACCAGCAGCATGTAAAGGGTGGGAGCAGTCTATCAGTCCTTTACATGGTTATACCTTTCCCAATTGCAAATAAATATATGTAAATTTTAGTCACCTAGAAAATAATTGGATTTCTTGAAACTGATGGTTTCAGATGCCTGATGAATTCTCTATGTCTGTCTTCCCATCCTTCCTTGCACCCAGCACAACACTACTTCCAACCCCAAGATTGTTGAGCTGTAGTCTTCATCCTTAAGGTTGGTTTACACTGGAAAGGTACTTGGTCTTGTTTCAAGCACCTGCTTTTAACAGCTTCTACACACCACTGCAGCCAGCTTCTGTACTCAGCCACATATGTGTGGCTTCCTTTGACTTAGAGTATGTATTTTTCTAGGCAGAGCCAGTTCTTTTGGGGTATGGCTCTATACAGACATGGAAGCTCATTCAGCTCACCTTTGCCTGGGGCTTGTGAAGATGATGGCAGAGGACAGAGTGGAGGAATTTGAAAGAACAGAGGGCAGTGGCTTTCCTGCTCTGTTTCAGGACCACACGCAGCATCTACCACGGCACTGGAAGAAGCAGGAGGACATTGGTAGATGGGAATTACACAGATCAGCTCTTCCTCTGAATACATCTCTGTATACAAAGCTTCACAGTTTAGAGATCAGCACAGTGAAAGCAAGAAATCAGATGGACTTAGGGAATTATCTCTCCTCAATGGAGGTAGAAAAATAGGGATGAGACGGGGGACTTTAAGCCCTCAGAAAAGTGCCAAACCAGTGTGTTCAATCTCTTCTGTGCACTGAATGCCTGTTTGAATGCCGGCAAGTGCAGCTGGGGTTTTGCAGGTTTGGAAGGGAAGGGTTTCAGGGCAGGGAGCAGAGCCAGGGAACAACTGCTCTCTATCCTTTGCCACCCCTGGCGCCTTTCCCAGTGGAAGTCAGAGTGGGAATTAACACACACGGAACTGGTGCTGTTCCAACTCCCCAAGAGGAAAACAACATTTTTTCAAGCTATATGATTCTTGTTTGTAGCTACGTGACACGTTATTTAATGACTGTGAAATACTGCATTGGTCTGATTTTGAAGATGCGTACATCTTTGGAAGACCACTCTCATTTTTCTAAATGCTTTTTAATGCAACATTTACAAACACCTTCATTTTCTTGTTGCTGCTGACTCACTCATTGACATTTTAAGCTAAACAGCATATGGCTTATAGCTTTGTACAAGCAATTGTATGCAATTCATACATTTTCTGGAATTAAAAAGCCTTGGAAACATGATGACAATTTTCAGAACTACAGGTTTAGTCTTGAGACTAGGAGATCTGTGAGGTCTATTCTTCATTTTTACAGATTTTTCCAAGAGATCCAAAAAAGAGTTGCTCAGGGCATCGTAATTTCCTGGCTGCAAAATAACTAAAACAACAGAGGTGGATATTTAGATGTTTAATTCTCACATGTGTTCAATGTGCTTTGTGGTCTTTAGATGGAAGGGTATTACTGGAGTGTAAGGTATTAATTATTGTTATCAGCATCTCAGACATCTTTTGCTGAAGATTTAAATCAGCTTTCCCTGGAAACATAGGAAATAGGATTTAAAAGGACCTCCTGCATCAAGTTCAAACCCCAGCTTTTGTTGTCAACCACACATCACATAAATGTTTTCATGAAGTGCTCAAGTTTCATTCTGTAACCAGTGAAGTTTCTTGCTCCCCCTGCTCCTGTTGGAGGACTGCTCCAGGATATCATTCCAGTGCTTCCTACTAATTTCCTGTTGGAGTTTATTCATGGCCATTTTGTAACCATTTATTCTTATGTCAACATCATCCTTTAAACAGCTCTTCTCCCTCCTTTTGTATTTACAGACAACAGTTATGTTCCCTGTCATCCTTTGTTTTGTTTGTGTAAACAAGTCAAGCACTTTTAGTCTCCCATATTAGATAACCCTTCCTCCTCCTCCCAGTACATCTTCTTAGTGCTTGTCCAATTTAAGTTAATTTTATTGCACATGGGTGCAATAAAATGGGTGACCCAAGTTGTACACTGTCTGACTGTATTCTGTCAGAGTAATGACATTCCAATGAAAACCAGAACATCTCACCCCACCATTTCCAGACAGCTCTAACTCATCACACTTTTATTTAGTACAGGAACAACTTATCTAAGCCTCACAGTCAGCTTTTATAGGCAAGCAAAATGATATAAATTATTTAAGTACTCAACTTGCACCTCTTCTTTAAGCCAGTTGTTGAAGCAAAGCTACCCACCCAAACCGGGTTCCTGAAACCACCGCTTCATTATGTGTTCGCTGAAGCATCCCATCTTGATGCTGTACTCGTGGATCTCACTCATCCCATCTCATTCGTTTTCTTCTCTTTGCTTGCATTACTACATATTATTGGCATTTTTTCCTAGTTTTGTGTACTCAGAAAATTTCAATTTCACATACTGCCTTTTCTGCAGTGTAGTTACTATTGAAAATACGACACCACAAAATGATCAATACAAAGAGCAACATTGGTAGGACCTGACTAATGATCTTTGTTCATCCCAAATAGATTTGTTTTCAGCACAATCCACAGTCACTTGTTCTCCAATCAGTTCCTCGCAGTTCTTCTGATGTCAGCTTCCTCTAGTTTAAATAATACCCCTCCCCCTGCAATGCCCTACAATATGATTTACGGATACCCAGAGGAGTGAGATCTATTGTATTTTCTTTCTTTAGAAAAACCTCATTATTTATGAAAGAAAGTTATGAGAGCGATATGGCATGATCTATTTTTGGAAAAGCCTGACGTGTTTCAACACATTTCTTGTTTCCTTCAAAATTAATTTTAAAACCTGGCATGCAATGAGAATGCATTATGAATCTAAATAAATGCTGTGACAGTCACGTACTTGGTACTATAATGGGTTAATTGCTGCAGTTCAGGAGGCTGATAGGGAGCTGCAAGAAGGTGCATGCCTTAATGAGGAGCTGGTAAGGAGCCCTGGGGCATGGAATAGGGGCTAATATACAGGAGAAAACAGGATAGAAAGCTGAGTAACCAAAATAAAGATACATTTGCTCTTTACTTGTTTATGCTGCAATTACAATCTTGCATGATCACCAACAAAACTTAGAAATACTAAAGTAACTCCATGAGATGGGTGTGTGCATGGAATACTTCTGTCCCAGACTAAGTTTGCTATGTTTTAAGGGTTCACTGGCACTCCCTACTATGTTTTCTCAAAACAAAAGGGAGCTACCAGTTAAAATGAAAACTGGAGCACTACTTTGGTGGGTGGACACCCTATTCATATAGTCAATAGTTTTGATTTCTGGGGAGGGACTCTATTTCCAAGCTATACTTTTTTAAAAGAGTAATTTTTTAAAGGCATCAAGTTCACTTGGTCTAAGGGACAGTCCACCAAATATTGGAAATGAGTAACTCTGACACATGGATAACTCCACTGCAAATGCACGCTATGCAATGACACTGATCCACTTTGTGACACTTTGTTCAGGCTTCCAGATAAAACTACACCCAATTACAATTTCAGATGGGTCACTAACATACAGAATATTAACTTTGCCTTATTATCTTGGATTAAATCAGTTCTTTCTTTCATGGGGGCTGGCTGGCCGGAGCGTTGGAACCTTGGAAGACACAAGGATCAAAACCAAAGGAATGTTATTCAAAATGCAGCAAACGTTTAATTTAATGTCCAGAATGGTCAATCAATCTTTTGATATCTCTCCCACTTTATTCATTAATTACATACCTTTGAGTCATATTTTTCCAATAATATTTTTTTCTAAAGTAGATAGTTCTTTTTGTTTACACCTGGTACACAAGTAGTGGGTTTTATACCATATACTTCGTGTAACTAAGGCAGTTAAATGCCTCCCTGACACCCCATCCCATCAGATCTTGGAAGCTAAGCAAGGTCAGCCTCGGTTAGTACTTGGATGAGAGACCTTGTGGGAATACTGGGGGCTGTAGGTTCTAGTCCTGAGGACTTCACTGTCACCGTCCAAGCTTGCTCAGCTGTGGCAGATGAACCTTAGGAGTTAAAGGGTGGGGCCAGTTCTGCTCACGGTGTGCCTCACCTAAAAAATCCACTGCACAGGCTGGAAGGACACACCTACGTGGGTAGAGCCCTTCCCAAAATTTTCATTCATGAAGCCTAGCCATATATGCACTTTCTCTACTGTAGAAACACATGGTGTCTGGTCTTCACAAACTGCCAATTGCTAGACACTCCTTTCTAGGATTAATTAATTGTAGTAATAAATCAATATTACTGTAGATGGAACTGGGAACAAAGTCAGACTTACTGCATATTGGTAATCATCCGGGTAAACACTATAGGTAACTTCCTAGTCAAATAAGATCCTCAAAAACATGCTTATATAAAACGAAAGTAAATATATAGTCTTCAATAAAACATCTGGATATCCCCACAAAATCATTAAACTGGAACAAAGTAGAAGAGAATTTGCCTAAACATGATCTCAAGCCTTTTTCTTTATTCCATTCTTTTATTCTCATTTTATTCTAAAGGATTTTTTTTCCCTGTCATGCTTTTCCTCTTTAGCCTACAATCTTCTGCATCTTCCTTGCTGTCTTTACAGTAGAAATAGCCATACACGATCAGACAATAAGTCTTTCAGGTCTAATATTCAATCTCTGAAAGAACCAGTGTATCAGGTCTCCCCCTTGTCTTTAACAGAGACCGACCTGAAGCCTAGAGCTTGTGATTAGTACCCCTCTTACAAAATAGATAACTACAAGTATTTGGTACTGTTTGTGTACCTATCTTACAGAGTACTTGGCCTCAGTGACACAAAAGGGCAACTATTACCACGAGCTAATTATATACTGTGACTGAGGACGGAAATATTTTCTTTGCATGAGTTTCCAAAGACCAGCTTTTACTTTCAGGCAGTATTTCTTTACCCTTATATCATGATAGAAGAGCAAGGATGAAAATTCCTGATTGACCCCTACTATTAGTTTGGAAATTTTTATCATGTCAGCTGATTTTGTTTCCTTCCTTTACTTCTGAAGTCTCCTATTCATTATCTGTTACTATCATTTTTATTGCTATGTAGCCTTGGTTTCACAGGGTCTGTGCACTAGCTTGCTCTGAGCAAGATGAAACATCAACAGGTGAGGGAAGAAGTAATACTCATTAAGGAGCTGTTGTGCTGGAAACATGGCATGCATGTGTAGGTGTGTGCCTTAAAGAAGGATGTCCTCCCAGAGAAGTAGCATCAGTTTTACATCACCTCTGGTGATATTCCCCAGCACAGACACATTGTCGTGCAGTGCTGCTGTGCTCCATGTCCTGCAGTTTGAACTGAGTAGTCTGTGGGTGCCAGGGATCGACAGGGAGTTGGCAGAGTTGCAAGGTCAGTTTGGAATCTCTCATAGCCCAGAGGCAGGGTGCCACATGAGCCCCAGGGACAATGACCCCAGTGCAATCTGCTCCCTCACTCAGGAGAACAGGTCTTCAGAAAGTGGAGGGAGAGAACTGCCATGGGCAAACTCCTGGGGGTGGAATAAGGAGGAAGAGTGTACTGTGTGGTTCATCAACAGAATGGGAAGTGTGGGAGAGTGGAATCTGGTAGTAAATAGAAACAGATGGCCAAGTTCACAGGAGAAGAGGTGGAAGAAAGGAAAAAAAAAAGATTGTCTTTGTAAGGATGGTGGGGATGAAGACTGGGAAGCTCAGAGAAGGAGAAGCATCCTCTGTCTTGTCTCTAATACAAAAAATCCAGTAAAGGTAGGTCGGTCATCAGCCCCTTGAAGGTGTCACGTACTAATGAGGTAGAAAGAATGACATGCTTAATTTTCCACTAAGGTGACAGGAGGTAAAATAATGTTTTTACAGTGGCTTATTCTTATATGATTGTTACACACCAGATCAGTTATTATTGGGTCAGGACCACTTTGTGGGAGTTCTGTGTGCATGTGTATGTGGAGGGGGAAGGGATGGGTCAAACCTCATGGAGGTGAGCTGGCATCATGTCCCTCATGGCAGAGCCTGGAACACACACAGGAAAGCCCTAGAGCAGCTGCAAGTCACAAACAGTCCAAGAAAACTATAACACCCCACAGCTCCTGGAGCCCCTGACCCAGCTCGGATTGGCAGGACAGCAAGAACACTGCTCCTCACCCTGGCCTGGAGTACCCCAGAGAGGCTGGTGGGTCAGAGGCCCAGCCCGGAGGGTTTGTCTGTAGAGACCAGAGCAGACAAAACCAGAGGTTTTGGGGTGCCACGTGTCGCAGCCCTGCCACCTGGTCATGTGAGAAGCTGGTCTTCCACAAAGTCTCAGGAGTAGCTGTCTCTCCCTCTTTCTTTTCTTGCTCCTTCTGTTTCCTTTTCTTTACTCCTTTCCTTGATGTTTCGGGTGGCTTGGGGCTGGAGGGATTGGATTTAACTTAACTATGGTGAATCGTTTGAATATGCCTTGGATGTTGTTGATTAATATGTGCTGAGTTGATATTGTGGTGGAGTATTTTATTTAGCTTGTGTATTGCCCTTTTGAACCATTGCCAAGTTCCCTTATTTTCTCCCCTAAATTAATAAAGAAACTCCTTAGAAACAAGCCTGTGGCTTACTTTTGGGATGTTTTCTTAAGGTATTAAAGAACCCTATATATATAAGTATTAAAGTAATATTCTTAGCAGAGCCTGTGAGCAAAAACCCCAGAGCTGGAATGTTACACTGATCTCCTTGTTTTGATGGTACTTTCTAACCATGTTCATCCCAAACTCAACCACATCATGCCTCATCCTCAAGAAAGCAGGTAGCCCTTGGTTTAAGCAATAGAGAATGGTCTAAATGCTGCAGCTTCCATAACCATGAGCTACCTGCCAAAAAACTTTAGGAAACTCCAAGCAAACAATCTACATAAAATTGTGGAAACAGTATCTCTGACTGTTATTGAACAGAGAATCAGTTCCTCTCGGGACCGAGATGGGGACACGCTCCCGAGATAACTCACACACACAGAGTTTTGGAGAACTGTTATGGTTTAGCCAGGTGGGCCTAAAATTAGGCTTTAAAACTCAGATTTGGGCCTGAAATTGTCAGCTGCCTTGNCATGTAGTTAGTTTCAGCATAAACCTGGTTTGGAGTTTTTTTCCCCTCTCCTTCTTCTTCCCTTTTCCCTTGGCTGGTTGGGGGGGAAGAACCTTTTCTCTGTACTTGGGCAGTTGGCGTTTTGCCAGCTCAACCCAGGACAAGAACATATTGAAAGCGATTTATTTCTGGCTAGGGTCTGCTTTATAAAGGGTCCCGATAGGGGCAGGGTTTGGAGGGGATTGGACAGCACATCTAGGGGCAGGGTTAGGAAGGCAGAGCTGGCAGAAGCTCAGGTGGCTGCAGCAGGGCAGGGAAGGGGTGTAAAAAACACACAGAGAAGGGGAAGGGACATGGAGGATGTAAGCCTAGGAGGCTGAGTCCGACAAGTTCCCACAGAAACATTTACCATAAAAAGTGCTACAACACAAATCGTATAAAATTATTCTAAAAATTTAATTTGGATAGAGCAGATCTGTCTATAAACTTTTGAAAAAGTTATTAAATTGGTGCTTATACATATTCTTGCTCTGTTGTTGGTTATCTGTGTATGGACAATTATTTTGCCATAGAAGTCACTTCTATTGATTTTTCTTAAATGATTTTTTTGGTATAAACAGTTATCTTTACTGCATAATAGGCCCAAAGAGGAACTTGAACATATGACAATAGTAAAATAAAAGTCTGTATCATTAATTTGCGTCACTGTGGAATGTAGAAAAGTTTCTGCAAATTCACACAGAAAACCCTTATTCCTGCTCATGTGCAGATGCTCTAGAAATGGTACTACTGTTCCGTTCTTCAAAACTGGAAGTGCACCACAAGATGATTGCTTCTCTTGTAGGCCTCCTCATCCCTGTATGAATGATAAAAAAAAAATGGATAAAAGTGGATACAGTGTTAGGGGTAATGTTCAAACAAGAAAGTAAAGTACATCTATTACTCTGAATCCCATCCCATAAAAAAACTGCCAAGACCTCTAATTCTCATGATGATACCTTTGGGAGCTGTAGGCATCTTAAAAACAAAGCTGCATGTCACAGTGATTCTGTAGCAGCATGTGAATCAAAGCACTATGTTGCAAGAATAACACAAGAAATAATTCATGTGGTTGACCATTTCGATTTAACAAACAATTTGATACCAGATACAATTGTTGCTGAGAAGATTTCATAAGCTTAAATTTGACATAATACAGTAATTTAAAAGATTCATTTTAAACATCAACTAAGAGAACTCATTGGAATACTGAGACATAAATATACCTGCATGGAAATTACGGGAAATAAGGAATTAGTCTTAATTGGCATTGTATTTAAAAACACAAACCAAAAATTTTAAAACTTTATACAAATATAGACACTTTTGCCCAGGATGCAGATGACTCAAGTTCCTTGTGATGAAAATTTTCTTTTCATTATAATTATTTTCTATTATTTGCATTGTGAAATGCCTTCAGGCCCTGAACTAGAAACCAGGTTCTGTTACAATGGATATTGAGCATGTAATGAAAAGAATGCCTTCCCCCCAAAAAATGTTCTTGAGATAAATTTATGTCTATATTGCAGTCAGAAGACAGAAGAGACTGCGCATAGCATGGAGATACTACAGTCAGTTCTAAGTTATGCAGCTTGGTAACCTAGCCTCAGGAACACAGGCTCAGTGAGGGCTAATTACCCTTCCTTCTCAGCAGATTTTGCAAAAGTGGCAGGGAAAAAAGCAAAAAGTGAATCTTGAGGGGAAGAAAAGAGATTATAGAGAAGGGAAAGTTAGTAATGTCATCAGGTTTTATATGTAAACAAATGGCTCAGGAGCACATACAGGGAAGGTTGTGAGGTTACTCCAGAGAGAAGGCAAGTTAGAGGTAAATACAGGGTTTGGATTTACACCCAGCCTAGTGGCAAAATCCCTGCTGGTGGGTACTTGTGCTAATTTGCCTGCCATCTTTGTTGTATACAAACTGCTTCTGGTGGAGAAACATACATATAGTTTCCCTCAATGGCACTAGGGATTAATTGAGCATAATGTCTTTTGGAAAATAGCAGCATTTTCTTGGAAGGCAACAAGGAGAAGCTGATAGTTTTGCTTGGTAACTGAAATTCATAATGAAATGTTACCATGAAGGGAATTCTTGTTGCTGCATTACTCTTAAACCTTTATTAAAAAAAAGAAAAAACTCAACTTTAAAAATGTATTACTTAGCTGTTTAATTTGGCAATCTTACTGCACAATTCCATAAGAGTTGTATGTTTGGCCTGTCATAGATGAGCCAGCATTAGTACTTAGAAGTAAGGAATGTGAAAGTTAAGGTTGAATGTACCATTTTGCCTCCTTTCTGCAAACACCTTGTGATGCAGTCTAATTATATTGCCCATTACTGTTTCTCTGTTTTGACATTTTACAGATCCTCCAATAAACCACTTAACCCATGACATTGATGTATCCATAAGTCAGAAGCCATTACATTATGTTTTGCTTTAGCTTTATTCAAGATCCAAACATCAGAGAATGCTTGAATAAAACAGGAAATTTTTAAGGTGAAGTGCTACAATCTTACACAGTCTTAGGAAAAATTATGTGGCTAAAAGGTTAAAAAAAAGAATTTTCAACTTAGAGTGAATGGTAACTCATCTTCAAGTGCCTGTATAGGGCTTATTTGACAATGGGTAGGTCTAAAGTTAGGTACATGAAGAATATTATCAAAATTTAAGTTGTTGGCCTATTGTATTCAACTGCCAGAGTAATGAGTTTCAACAAGTTTTATTTGTGCTTTAATTTATTTATATTTATATATTAATTTTATTTAATGGCACATAGTATCCAACTAGTGTTTGAACCTATACTGACTGAAAAATTAGATTCATTGCATTTGGAAATGAGATGAAACATGGAGAATTCAGCCCTGGTTCAAAAGAAGAAGAGCATATTGAAATAATGACTTACAAAAGGAAGGAATCTACATATTTAGAGCAACTGTTCTGTAATGTCAATACCTTCTCTTCTATTAGATTTCCCTGTCTCTTCTCTTGTGAGTCTTTTGACTTACATTTCTCTGGCTAATTTACCTTTCAAGGACTGGCCACTTCAAAGCTATAAAGTTCTTCAAAGAGAAAATATATGTGGGTAACAGGAAGAAAAATGATACTACAATAGACTCCAACCTTTTCAGGCCCTCCAGAAAAATTCTGTGTGAACACATGAGGCAAAATTTTAGTGCCACTGACACAAATGAAAATTCTGCTGTGGCATTTCATGAGCCTCAGTGTCTACAGGTATCTAAGAAATTATAGCCTTGCAGGGCCTTTCTAGGTAAGGCTTAGCTGCCTGTTCTATATCTCCTTCAGTACTGATGCCACTGATGAATTTAAAATCCATTCGTTCAACAATTGATCTCAGGCTACTTCTGTAATTCACTACCAAGTAGGAAAATTGCCTGGCTTGAGTCCTGCCGATATCACTTGGTAAAATGGAGGGGACAGGAGAGAGGAAAACAAAGATAAGGAAGTTTTGCTAAGAAAGGAAAATCATTATTAATCTCTATATCAATTTCCTGTTTTGTATCCAAGCAAAATTTGAGAAGTTTTCTTCATATTCAGTAGACCAATCTACCTCTCTCCTAGTTGTTTTACAATTAACAGATTTATATAGGCCGGGTTAATCTCAGTTATTAGCATGGTTCTTATGCCTTCATTTTACATTAATAGCTACCACATTTCATTAAATATGTGAAGATATAATTTTTCTACATCAATAAAAATGTTTCTGTATCTGTACTATAAAACTGTAGAAGTCAACCTAACCTAAAATAACAGGTTTCATCAAGAAGTTTTCTTTTTTTTTCCCCTTGTAAATTAATAGTGGGTTGATGGACATATATTTCTGATATAAGAGGTTGTTCTGGTTTAAAAGTAAACTGACAGGAGAAATGAACCCAGCTTAAATGAGATTACAAGTCAGAGTCAGAATTTACTAAAAAGATTACAATAAATACAATGATACAGATTGAAACTTGTTTTAACCCACGAAATCATGTATAACGCAGTGCCCTGCAACACAAACAGAATGGAATTTGTTAGCCCCTGTGCTGAGTGCCATGTGGTCCCCCTGAGAGCAAAGTAAAAGGAAAGGAACCCTGTTGGTGAGGATAATGGTTGCTGTTCTGTTAAAGTAATGATCACAGTCTTGTTGAGAGCAGCATTCACAGTCCTGTTGAGGTTCTTTGGATCCAACGAGTGGTACCGGAAGTCCCCAAACCTCAAGATTATATGTGCTCAGGTTCAGATGGAAATGCCCAGTACCACATTGTTTCAAACTCTCGACACTTGCCCTAAAAAAGAAGAATTTGGGTTAGATACCTAAAAGGAGATTTGAGTCAACACATACAAAAAGTATTCCATATGCAAGGNTTTTGGAATCTTTGATGGTCTAGATCATAGCAGCTGCCTATTATGCCAGTCTCTAATGGCCCATTAGCAGACATGATCCCTCAGGCTGGGTGTGAAGGTATTAATGCCTCCCTGGAGGGGAGTTATCACAGCTGAGTCATTGGTGTGAAGACAGAAACATTCCCGTGCCTTGCAGGGTTCTTTAACACTCAGCTTGTAGCCTCAGGTGTCAGGTGTGCCCTGGGCAGCTGCTGAGAGTGACCTGTTATTAACAATTCATCAGAAATGACACAGAGGGTGTAGAATACACAGTTTTGGTTATATTCACATAGTGATAAACTAGTCCTGGCCCCTGTAACTAGGACAGAGATATTTACCCATGTCTAGCACAGGAGTTAATAATGATAAATTTTTCATGTTTATTTACTGAACTGTTTCTGAGAGGCTTATATCAAATGATGAAACCATTGGTCTTCATATAACTTCCTGTTATATGAAGTGACCTCAGTGGACAAAATAATACATTACTTTTTTAGTGTTTATCAGATTTATTAATTCTTTCCTGTCAATCTTGTTTAGTATTCACATTACAGTAGTTCCTAGTATTCCCAGTCATGGACACCACTTTGACAGATAGGGTAGAAAATACAGAGCAAAATACAGAAGCTCATTCTGCAAAAGCTTGAAAGCAATATAGAAATTCACTCTCCATGAACTTGAAATCTAGGTGTAAGATAGACAAGGACAGTCAAAGAGGCAGATAACTGAGGCCGTATCAGAAACAGGTAATACTGGTCAGTATCGTTAGCAGTGTTCTTAAGGGGCTGAAGAGTAGCTATAAATTGCTGACTGCTCAAGGTAAAAAATTACGGTTTCAGTAATAACTGATATTCAAATAGAAAATAAATAGCAAGCATAAGAGCATTGTAAGTCTATAATCCATAAAGGGTTGAGGTGATCCCATGATGGACAGATCAGCTTTGCACAGATAGTCACTCTGATGGGTACCAGCTCTCTTGCTGCACCTAATAGAAATTACCAGCAATCTGTCCAAGAGCCTCAGTCCTGGCCTGTGCCAGTGAAATATTTGTTTGTTTGTTTGTTTGTTTTTTCCTTTACTAAAACTCCTCAATGAAATGATAGCTTTTTGTATGAGCACACTTTCCTCTTATTTATGTGTAATACCAACTGTACTCTGCTATGTACTACACATGCTTCCTTTGACACCAATCTTTACGTACCTCGGGCTTTAAAAACTTCCTGCTAGTGAGCTCATATCTCCAAAGCCTTGATGGTTCAGACAAAGAATCTATTGTAATTTTTCCCTCTTTTGTGTTTGGTAGACTTGCTATTCTATATGAAGTCAGACCTAAACTACAGGCCTTTTTCACAGGGATTAGATACTGAACAGAGCATCACATAAACTATGCAGTGCCTCCTTTTGGAAATTTGAAGAAGAGAACTCTGTGAAACATTTATGATGGACCTTTGTATCATAGACAACTGGTGTTGTATGAGGTTTTAGGCAACTCAGAGATTTGTGAACATCTCCGAGAAGTCTGCACATCAGCATGCAAGGTTCAGGCAAACTTTCAGCAGTATGTGAGAAGGTTCCTCATTGCCCAGCAAGTTTGTAGGAAACCTCAGTCTGCAGAGGACCTTTCTCAAGCAACATGCAAATAAACTTCACTCTTCCTGGCCATCCCCAGTGGAGAGACAGTTTCAAGCACAGGGTTTTCTTGCAGAAGGATAGAAATGGAAATCCAGAGGTGTGTACATGCTGCCTAGATTTTAACCCTTGACAATTCATGGAGGGAGAGAGTCTCTCATCAGGGATGATCTGAAGCAGTATCCATTAACAACACAAACAGCTTAAGGAGACAAATCTGAATAAGTACATGGCTAAATTTGGGTAGTGTATATACTGAATGCCATATGTTTCAGACTTCCTTCCACATGGAAATAGTGATAAATAAACTCCTGCCTCTTGTTCCTAGTGGAGATGACATGAAATGTTAAAATGTTAGGTGAGGGGCAGCAAAGAATGGGAGAGAGCTGTGAGTTAATTTACTGACATGTCTAAGAGAGCTGTGCCTGAAGGCCACTGCCAGGACTGGCAACTTAGTGTGCAGAGCACAGTACAAACACATAGGAAGAAATAGCCGTCAGCCCAAAGAATCTGCAGTCCAAATAGACAAGAAAGATGAGAAGAACAGAGAAATGTGGAAGGGTGTGCCATTTCTGAGGCTTGCTTCTGTTGTCTACTCCCATAATCAGCAAATCCTGAGGAAAAAACCCAAACAACCCTTTCACTCAGCCAGAGCCCTCAGCAGATACTTTTCAGTGCAGTTCTAAATATATTCCAACAGCCATCAGGCAGCAAACTCTTTTAATGAGAGGATGTTGACTCCCTCATCTTTGTTTATAAGTTCTCAAACTACACAGTTATCAGTTAGCCTGGCAGAGACTGTAATTCTGACATCAATGCTACCACTTATTACCATTTGCTAGGTAGCAAAGAAGTCTAAATTGCCAATAATAGTTGTGAAGCAGTTAGCGAATAGAGAGTAGAAGACAGGCAGAGAGATGCAGTGAGGAATTGTACAAACTATAAATTGCTTAATTTTATTATTTTACATATTCTTTTTCTGGTAAAAGTGGGATAGTATACAAAACAGGCCAAAATGGGATATCTAAAGTGACTTAATCTGTGGTAAAATAGTAGGTGCACAAGAATTAGTAGCAGAGTAATAAAAATAAAATATCTTAAAAGAAAAAGCTATGAATTAAAATGCTTTTAGCTTTTGAGAAAGGGAATCCCATTGTATAATTAGATCATGAAATAAGACCTTTCACCACTGCAAATTCATACTGTATGCTATTTAAGTGCCACCTCTTGATTCTCCTACAGCAGCTTCTAATATCAAATCCTGTTCTGTTTCTCTTTGTGCAAACCCAATCACATCACATCAAATCACACAACTAATTAACACAAACGCCTTAAAAAATTGCATATTATTTTGGCAAGCCAAATTAACGTCAGTCCCCTGAAACCATGTTTAGTAATTCCCACTGACTGAAGTAACGCCTACTACTGAGACAAGGACTAATCAACTACAGGCTCTCCTGCTGATGAGCTGAACCAAGTAACCAGATGTTTCTGCCTTCTAGGCTAATGGAAATGTCATGCATGTTTTTCTCTCCACCTAGATGAAGAACTAATTCCACCTTGGCCATGGTCTAGGTAGTTTGATACTGCTTCTGACAGGTACAGCTAGTTAATCCTGAGCAGAAAGGTACAGCCTTCCTGAAGGTGCTCTGGTTTAAGCCAGCTAATGCAGCCCATCAAGGCAGCTTGTTGCCAAGCCTTTCTCAGTCAGGATATGGACAGCAAAGAGCAAGTTGATGAGCATCACTGGAAAAATGTATATCCCTCATACTGTACTGTACGTAAAATCTGGGCAAAGTATGTTTTTGTGTGTATTGGTAAGAGGTCCCACTGGTATTAAATTACTTAATGAGATGTCTATTGCAATTAAAAGAATCATAACATTTATCTTAACATTTTAAAGCTTGCTTATTTCACGAATGTCAGTTTACATGAGCCTAAATAGGCAATAATGAACATGATGAAGTATTCCATATTAAAACTGAGTGCTATGTAACTGTCTAGTAAAATGTTAATATTAAACTACACTGTATAACTTACAGGGCAGTATAAAAGCTTCACATTTAGATGTATCCCATCTTGAGTCTGAAATAATGAACTTAATATTAAATACGAATACAAAATAAAAAAACCCTGCATTTATATGTAACCTTTCAAAATATATTTACATTATATATTTATTTTAAAAGCTTACAGTATACTTTGATGGATGACACAGTAGTTTTCACAAACAGTAAGCCATAATTTAATGACATTGTGAAATTATTTAGCAGCAATATTTTCTAAGTATGGCTGACTTGTGCCTCTTGTGCTGGATGCTAGTGCTAGATTGAAAAACTGTGTATTGGTAAGACCTACTTTTCCAGAGGGTTACCTGGTGCAGGAAAAAGATATGTGGTATATTTAAAATGTTACTTAAGGAGGAAGGTAATTAGGCCTATTCATGCAGCTTTAGTTTGAAAAATACAATGAATGTATTAATTTCAGACCCCACCCTCTGCAGCTGAAGTATATTCTTTATTATGTTTTTCAATAAATCTGCAGTCACATATGTAACTGGGGGAACCAAGTTAGTCTTTTTATATTTTAAATTTCCTTAACACGCTCTTTGGTGCACTAACATCTGTTCTGAAACTTCCACCACTGCAGCAAGGAGGCATCAATTAACATCAGTTTGGAAGTGAGAGATATTCAGTCAAGGTGGAATAAAACTCTACAGAATTTTTTTGCCAGCAAAATCTCATCATGTGTGCAAAGATGCAGTCTACTGGTAGCACCAGTTTGATATTTGAGGGGATGGATCACTGAAAGAATGAGGTTTGCCTCTCATGAAAGGAGACATGCATGAGCTCTTAATTGTAAATTCAAAGATAAGGTCACTGAACTGAGAGTGACCTGGCTGTGGTCCCAGAAAGTAGTGTTTCACTAGATTTAGTTTCTATAGCAGAAAAATCTAGCAGTGTGAGAGGCAGTCTTTCAGACACCTAGACTCACTAGTGAAAGAAATGTTGGAAAACTGTTACTGAGCATGCTGTGGGTTACTAGAATAGACCATAGACTACCTGACACCTGGTCATCTTGTATCACTTAATGTGCAAGCTACTTACTAAAACAGTGGAGCTTTCTGGCTGGATTTCAGGGCTGTCTCCAAGAATAGTGGAGGTGAAAACTCCTGTTATTTGATAATGAAAACAGTACAGTGCTATGCAAAAATCCATGTTCAAGAAGATATAGAACAGCCTTTAACCAGAACAGTTCTTCAGGCAGCACCCTTTGGTTTTGCATGCTACAACTTTAAAAAATAGAGTTGTATTGAGTATTGTTGAGAAATCAGTGGAAAATGAAGATTAAAAAACAGTGTATGCACAGTTAGGTTCTTGCTTTCTTTGACAAAAAAAGAAATAAATTCTTGAAAAGCAGAGAGATATAAAGAAATGAAACTAGATATAAAGAAATGGAAGTAAATATAAAATACATGTTATTTATTTATTTGGAAGATGAGTATTTCGGCTGGAAACTAATTTGAGATTTTAGAAGTATGAAAATTTTCAGTGAAACATTTCCCTTTCAAAAGGGAAACTGCAAGTCTTTTAGTGAGGAAATGGTTACTTTCATGAAGCGTTTTCTATTGATCTAATCAACATCTCTGTGATGGAATGACAAGAATTGAACAAAGGTTGCTGAACTGTGAAGAACTTTGGCTTAGATCAAATAATTTTTGGGCCAAGACCAGCTGTCATAAAGGCTGAGGGACTTTTATGGGGAAGCCAATGGTGGTGTATATCTATACAGACAGAGAGAAAGAGGAACAGTGTAACAGGTTTAGACAGTTTTAAAAACCTGGGAAATTAAATGTGTATTTGGAGTGAGTATAATTGAATATTCCTCATTGTCTTGTGGATTCCACAAAATGAAGGAGATTGTGTTTCCTTGCAGAAGCATTTCCCTGTACACTGGTTTATGTCAAAAAGACAAAAGGAAAAATCACCTTGAACGGTTCAAATTAAAAGCAATAATCCTGGACAAAAGACTGCCATGACAACCACAGGATCACACTAACATAACTTTGGTTCTTGCACTTTCTGTTCAGTAAAACATCATTGGCCTTCCTGTATCCTGCTCTGCAGATCTAAATTTTTTGTTAATATAAGGTTAGAGAAGTAATAACAAAATGTTGTTCTATATACATCCATGAGAACTAAGTTTATATGGCACAGGTGTGTTCTGAATAAAATTTTCAATTATCACAACATGTAACATGTTTCCATGGGTCTTTTGGGTAAAATCTGGAGAAAAAACATGAGGATGATCTGTCCCGCTACAGAACTGGGAATGAAATCAGACTTCTGATCTATAGGTGTCTGTTCACGTGTCTCTAGCTCCTCTCTGACTAACTTCCTATCATTCCCATACTCACCAGTATCATAAACCTTTCTGTGAGGTTACTTGCCTTGGCAGCAAAAATAAAGAAAGAACTATTCACAACAAAAATAATATAGAGGAAGGACAACTGAGAAAATCAGTTCTTGGAGAAAGCAAAATGATGTAGGATGTCTTTTACTTCCTGAAAGGTCTCACAAGTTTATCCATCATGCTGAATGTCTTCTAGCATGAAGGAATCCTGTGGCATTCAGGATCACAGGAATGTTAAGTTGTCTCACACTGGAAGCCCATTTGGTCCACTGTCCTGTGAACAGTGATCAAAGCCACACACTTCAAAGGAAGGTGCAATGAAGTATGAACAAGACACTTATGTAAATATATAGCTTTTGATTCTTCTTTCTTATTCCAGACAACCATTTAGTTGTGAAGGACTTATGCTTTGTAGCTAGGGAATTTCTGTTTCTTCTAGCCTTAAAATTGTTTTAGTATAATTGTGTACCTTCTTTTCACATACAAAAACCTTTCCACTTTATTTCAATAAAATTGAGATAAAGTGTAATCTTACTGAGGGAATTTCTCCCCATTTTATCAACATTGTGTGATTAACTTTCCATATTCATAATCACTTATCTCAGTAGATAAAATACTCTTTTTGGCAGTCCAGTAGCCTTTGAAAGACTTAGGTGAGCAAGTTATAACAGTCTGTGCAAAGAATTTCATCCCCTTTGCTCTTTGCAATGCAAAAGCTTCAAAGGTCAGTTCAGATAGACTTCACACTCTGCAGAGGTGTTCATTATTTAAACTCATGGATACATCTCTCATGGGGGCATATGAGCATATGAGCAGC
>VWZD01011596.1:84557-104557 GCA_013396695.1 Sakesphorus luctuosus
AGCAGCTTTTAAGATATATTTGCTGTGTATGTATGTTTATTCCTTAATAATTGAGCAAGATGATGAAAACTCTGGTGTAGAAAGTAGTTGCTAGGAAGGGATCATAAGTATCCTGAGAGAGGCAGAAAGTATTTTGACAGACTTGAAATTATACAATAGGGTAATTCTTTCCCTTTCTCCGGTTATTCCAAGGATAACAAGCTGTGTTGAATTTCTTCAAGGAGGAAAATTTTTTTTCTGCTTTGGGCACTCAAGCTCCACTAAACTTTTGGAGGAAAATGTTTCTTCTTTCTGCACTTGCTCTGCAGCTGAGGATAAAAAAAAGAAGAAATACTTCACTGATGAAACCTTCAGACCATCTTTCTGGAGAGTTATTTTATTGCAAGAATGCAAGATAGTCTAAGTACTAAATACACCTGAATTTAAAAATTGTTCTCAATTTCAAGTGTGTGGATGACACTGACTGGCATATGGTGTAGTCTTTAATGGGGACAAGATCAAATAGTGTCCTGACTTGTGCACCACTGAATGTTGATTTTTGTTGTGCAGACTGGAATAAGTTTTGTTAGTGGCTTGTAAATTTTTTAAAAGGAAAATTTGTGACCTGACAGTGATTGCTGATTTTTTTCATGTTTGAGCCTCAAAAAAGAGCTATATTCACTCCTTTGAGTTGAGCAGATATTTGAAGTGTGAACTAGGACACAAATGAAAAGTCATGGCAGAAGTCAGATTTTGTACTGGGGCATATGCCATGAAAATAATGAAAAAGGGAATTGGAAAGCCACTGAAATAAAAGACTGTGATCCAGTTTAGATCCACACATGGTAATGCATTATCAACCAGTTGTTACTCTCAGTTAATCATTATATGTACTCCTACACTCTTAAAAACTAATGTGAGGAACAATTTTTAGATAGAGAAGAAAAGTACACACAATGGATATGTGAGTAAGAAGTATGTGAACCAACAAAATAACAGCTCTCTGTTCTGTGCAGCTCTATATTCCTTTACAACTAGGTTGTTTCATTAATAATTCCAGAGCATTAGTATGTATTGTGTTGTTCTGTACAGCTTGTTGTACAGAAACAATTCAGTAAATGAAAAGTCTGAGTTCTAAGTATTATTATTGTTATTTTTGTTCAGATTTCCTTTGTGGTGCAAAATTCTTTTGATTGCTTCAGACCTACAACAATCCCCTGTTGTTTATCATAAATAACAAGTTGTTTTATTTCTCCAGGCTTGCAAGTTTCATTTTCTTCTGTTGCTATAATTTCTATACATTTTTAACATGAACACATTTTCCTACAGAAGTAGTCTTGTATCTAACTGCACCTTGTGATTTTTTGGCTGTGAAAAGCATTCTAGTTCATGAGAACAGGGTGAAAATCATTCCACCCCCACACCAGAGAGAACTGAACTTTCTAAGGATATATTTTTGCCCCTTTTTGAAAGGGAATAGGTAATGCCTTCACTTCTGACTGCCCACTTGCTAGACAATTTTTATACTGAATTCAGAAACAAGTCAGTGGTGGTGCCATTAACTTTATTTCTGATAGAATTCTTATTGTATATACTTGATCCAGCAGTGTCATGAAAGATTATAGTCTTTGTACAAAAAGCACTATTTAAAACACCACTATTGACGTTCATTTTACCACGATCACCAGTTTTGCAAAATTTTTGAAACCTGTACTGTCTTTGATCTGAACGAATCTTTTCTGTCATGGGTAAGAGGGAATTATGGCCTCCATGATAAATTATCTCATATTTTTGCTTCTCTTTCTTCCCTACTGAGAACTTTGCATATTTTCCATACTGACAGTTGAATAACAAAGCTGTCTAACACCAATACTGTAATTTTTAACTCTGGTCTTTTAGTCACTTTTTTTTTTTTTTTCATGATCAGAGCCCTTTAGAGCACATAGTCAAGGACTCATTGGTTTTATGAAATCAGACAGACTGGATCATGCTGCTCATCTGTCCCCTCTGCCATTCTCACTAAACAAGAGAGTACACGTGATTTACTTCAATGAACTCTGACTCTCACAGTTTCCCAGTGTCCCCCCTGCAATCCTGAACAAAGATGTGATCAATCATTTTGGTCTTCATTCAACCAGGAAAAAATGTGCTAAGAGGTATTATAAGATGACCAGAGCTTATATTTCTGCCTAACATACTGACAAATCTGCATAACCAATTTATACAGTTTTTCTAACTGCACAGGAAGATGAGGTACAGCTAATAGCGTGCCTCTGATAAGAGTCTGTTGACATTTTAACTGCTGAAGATCCATTTTAAACCTGCAGAATCTAAATATGCTGGGGGTGGGGGAGCTGAAGTGTTACATCTGCCTTTTCTTGTGGTTGAGAATCCCTCTTCCACAACCGCAGGGGCAACCTTCACATTCAGTGAGGGTGAATTCACAGGCCATATCTTTATTTTGCCAGCTCTCTGCAATGCATGACTAAGACGCATTCTTCTTGCAGCCTCCATCACTTACCTACAACTCACCTTAACTTTTATCTGGAGAACTGCATATATTTTTTTCCTTTCAAGCACTGATGGCTGCTGTTGTTTCCTAATTATAGCTGTTGAAAATAGAACATCAACAACCATTTTCCAAGCTCATGGAATCATTGCCTCAAGTCCTTCTACTGGGTTTTTCTTTTCCCCATCACACTGAATATTATATTTCTCATCTCCTTGACTTATCAGTACTACGTGATGCTGTTACTGTCAGAGCCTCTGGTAGACATCCATCATCTACTGGTTAAAGTTCAGATGGAATATCAGTGGTGTTGTCCTCCTTTGGGAGATCACCCCCACCAATTCCGAAAGCCACTTCATTATCTTCTTTCTAATCTTTAAATCTCTCCATTTGACTGCTTGGGACCTAAAGAGAGCTTTGTCCTACTTAGGTAGATTTCTTCACCTGAACTACTTTTCTGTTATCTTCAGCAGAAAACAATACACCTTTTATGGTGTAACTAATCTCACTTATTTCAGATATCTGCTATGGGGTGACATGAATCTTGCTTTACAAGTGATTATTCCTTCTTAAAACTGCCAGACAAACACATCAAAACCAGCTCAGATGCAGAGGATTTCATAGCTCTTCCAACTAGTCTACCTAGTTCTCTAACTCTGAGTAGGTATGGACTATAGCTATACTCTAACTTATGGATTGAAACACTCAGATTTAGGTGGTTACAGTGGGGATGTCTGCATGTGATGCAGGGTCTCTGTTATATCAGCAGAGATCTAGCCAGTACAAGTGATAGAGCCTGGAGAGCAATTCAGCTGAGCTGAATCCAAATCCTTCCCCAAGACTGTTATATTTAGTTTCTGAAAACTATAGCCATCTAATTGGTTACTGGCCTGTAGTGGCAATGAACCTATCATGATTATCTCAGTTTATTCTAACACTGGATCAGCAGAGTCAGTTAATGGAACTGCTTCTCCTAAATAATCAGTTATTTCTTTGATCTTGATGAATTTGGATTATTGGAAGTATAAAAATATGAAAAGTATGAGCTTTAATGCATTTAGAGTACTTCCAGAGACTCATAAGAGCAAATGCAACAGTATTTGGGACCACTGCAAACAATGACTTGTCTTCCTGGGAGTAGAATCCTAGAGAGATATTACAAATTTGAAGTTGAAACTGATTTGTTCTGTAAGAAGAAAAAAATATTCATTAAATTGAATGGTGCACCACTTTCACTCATGTGTGAAGTTAAAGAAACAAACTTTCCTCTAAGAAAAGCATATTAAATCCTAATGCTAGTTAATCCAACTTCTCCTGTAGCACACAAAAGAAATGTTGTTGCCACCCATGCTTCTGCACCCAATTTTATAAAGGATCTCCTCTCTTAAAATAAGAAACATTCTTATCTGCTTGTGCTTGATTCTCCTGCTTGCATCTGGTGTGACCTCCCATAATTTCCAGGATGTAAGTCTAGCTAAAGACATTCAAAAGGAACCATTGAGAGAGAAAGACATCAAATATCTTTTCCTTTGGACAAATATCTTTCAAGGAACTTTCGAAGGAGTTACAAACTTTTTCTTTTATCTTATACGATATGATTGTGACTTCATTTATTTTTCCCAAACAAGAATGACACCCACCTATAAGCTTGAAAACTGCAGTGCTTGAATTATGTGTTACTTTCCTAAAATTTTCCCAGCTTCATTAAGTAGGCCATATATTTTTCCTGTCCTGCTAGATTTTGGGGACCACCATTGACATTCTTTGTATGAAAAAAAGTTGGGGTTTTTTTGTCCCGAGGAACTTTCATCTCAGAAAACTCATCCTTTTAAAAGTAGAAAGCAGCCACTGGTCACTTCCCCTTCTTTGGAGATGTCATTGGCTGTGGGCCAGAGTGTACCTGTGTGTTTAGTAGTCATCCTCTGCTTTATCTGCATTAATACTCTTTGGGTTTGTTTGGCTTTTTTGTTTATTTGGGTTTTTTTGTTGTTGTTGTTTTTGGTGGGTTTTTTTGTTTTTTTTTTTTTTTAAGCAAAAGGGAGGGAGTTCAAAAAGTTATCCCAATACACTGGGTCTTTTGTAACCCAATGTTATAGTTTAAGCTGGCAAAATGCCAACTGCCTGGTATCCAGTCAAAAGGTCCACTCCCAGAGAAGGAGAGTGAGGGAAAAAACCAGAAATGAGGCTTTGGACATGGTGAAGTTCTTATATTTATATAGAGAAGTGGAAAGCTTAACACCAAATATGAAATAGCACATAGTGACAGGAAACAACAACAGGCTCACTGAGGTCGCCCCAGCTAACAAGCAGAATTCTGAACCAACCAAACCTCCTCCCCAAAGGAAACCTCCCAGCAAGAGGGAAAAAGGAATTAACAGGAATATGCTCACTTCCCCAGGCAAAGAGCCACGCAGACCAGCAGCAGAAGGGCCTGATATCAGCAGTCAAAGAGCAGGAACCCTCCTTGTCCCAAACATGGACCGAAAAGGCAGAAACTCCTCCCCCCTGGCTTGTTATACTCCTCGACGCTTCCTAATGATGTCAGATGATATGAAATACCTCTTTGGCTGCTTAAGTCAGATGATACCTGTCCCCTCTAATCTGCATCACGTCCTTTGAGGCCTGCTGAAAACTGAGGCCTAAATGGGGACCTATGCTGACTAGAGCCAAAACTACTACACCCAAAAAGTAGCATGTACCCATCACAGGATAGTGGGGATACTGTATGCTTTACTACAGCTGGAGAGACATACTCTGCTTGGAAGAATTTTGCTGGTTTTAGCAGCCACCCAGAATGATATGATTCCTCAGAAATGTGAGGTTAAGAATAGACAAATAGAAAAATAGGGCAGTAGGTTACAAACAGAGAATGTTTAAAGCTTGACTTTAGCTGACATTATATATCCTTCTCCTTTTACTACATATTGCTCACAAGGCCTCAATAATATTTCAGGTATGTAGTATAGATATCACACAAAACTTCTGCTGTATAGTCACACACCCCCACTCCTCACTTGCATCCACTCCACCCACACAGACATGTACAAAGGTAATGCCATAGTTGTTCTTATCTTTTATCAATCATAAATGGCAGTTTACATAACAGAAAAAAATCTGTGTCCGTATTAGTGGATAGTGAAGGCTAGCTTTACTTGGATATTTTCGATATATCCTGAATTATGGGATATTGGATATGATCTGTTTTATTCTGGGTCTGTTCTAGCTCCTATGAAATCAATTGAAAAAATTCTACTAAATTAGGTGATACATGTTCATAGGAAGAGGAAGTGGCATAACAACATATATATGTATATACATTCTACATTGTACAATGTCATTTATATATTTTCTACTCATTTCTTGAAACAATTTTCTTCACAAATCTGAAGAAATTTTTCCTCATAAGTAAAATAAAACTGGTGTGAATTGTACTTTTTTGAAGACAAAATGAGAAGTTAAAAAGAACCCCCGCTACAGGGGTGTATACATGTGCATGCGTGTGTGTTTGCTAATATTTTTAGAAGAAATTTATTTTATGCCTCCTTTATCTCAGCAGCCTGTCTGATGTGGGATGAAAATATTGTCATATGCACATAAGACATGGGGAAAATACACCCAAATGGCCAAAGTTTTCTTTTCTGTTACAGATTTAAGAACTTTAGCTCCAAACATTTCAAATTTCTCAAAACTTTAAAACCCAAGAGCAAGAACCATGCACAGGAGAAAATCTTCTTTCATCACACAGATTATTTTTCTACCCCAGGTGCCTGAGCCTGGGCTTTCTCTTAGTCTAATTGATAACTATCAGGCTCCTCCCCTTAACCCACTGACTTTTGTGCTTTCCCTTCCCGGGTGACTACTGTTTCAATGTTCTACCTCATTCACTTATGGTTGACCTGGAGCTCCTGGGTTAAGCTTCCCCACTGGTATTCAACCTCAGACCTTATTATTGTTCTACTTGTCTGACCTCTGATACACTAAATTCTAACAAGGTGATCTGAAAAAAATCACTCATTTTTTTTTCTGTGTGGTTTCATGGCTCCTCTTTTTACCGCTCTTGGCTGATGTTCTTTTCTCCACTTCAGACCACCAAGTGCTCTGCTTTAGTTTGTCAATTTATAGTGCTGTCATGGTTTCAAATGCTGTGACCATTGTGTAGAATATACTCTCCTGACCTGTGAAGCAACTTTCTGTATTTCAATTGTTAACTCATTAGAGTTTGGAAGAACAGCTGAAAAGAGAATGGCTTTTTCCCACAATTACTTCCAATGAGATGCTTGAAGAGTCACCACAGTCCACAATTAAGAGAAATCAAGAAGATGCTGCTAGAAATGAACTCCAGTTATTTTGCATTCTTGCCTAAAAGAAACAAAAAAACCCTCCCAATTCCAAAGAGTACTGGTATTGCCTTCATCACTTCACCACCAAGATGCAAGAGGAAGCATATCAATAAAGCTACTAAGGAAAAGACAATCTTCTGATTTGGATAATTCAGGTACTTTGCCAAAGTATTCAAAATACAAACAAAATATATCCTTTAACATTATTTTTATATTTTATTACTTTCACTTCTCTCATCCTGAAATCAGCTCCCTCTCCAGACAAGAGAGCAACCATAACAGTGTTTACTGCAAAAAACCCCACCGCACAAACAAACTCATTGCCTTCCTTCCTTTTATTTAAGTGGGGAAATCGTCTTACTCACTGTGCACATCCAGAGGTGTTTCTGTAGTATATGGACAGTATTAAGGCAATAGCAAGAAGTTAATACTTTTCACTCTCTGAATTTTCAGATTGATGCACATCTCATTTGTTAAGATTTCTCTGAGCCACTAGTTTCTAAATAGCAAAAGTAACCTCTGTTTTTAACATTTAAAATAATTTAGCACAGTTTAGTACTTAGCAGAGCTAAACATGTATCATCTTGTTATATGTGCACAATTAAAAAACCCCAAACTAGCATTTCTCCAGCATCACAGGGGTTTAGATCTACCACAGAATTTGGTATTGACAGAGAAAAAGAATAAGCATTTGGACCTCATA
Source organism: Sakesphorus luctuosus (assembly GCA_013396695.1). Taxonomy (NCBI): domain Eukaryota; kingdom Metazoa; phylum Chordata; class Aves; order Passeriformes; family Thamnophilidae; genus Sakesphorus; species Sakesphorus luctuosus. Next base: position 92,089 of record VWZD01011596.1, read on the forward strand.
GGAACTGTGTTGAGTCTTTAACAAAATATTTACTTTTGAGAGACAACTTGGTAGAACATCCTCCCAGATAGCACTAATCAAGGCTGCACAATTTTCTGATAGCAGAAACACTTGAATGTTTGAGTTTTTTGGTTTTGGTGTTTTGTTGGTTTTTTGTTTTTTGGGTTTTTTTTTTGTGTGTGTGTGTCAGAGAAATCACTGTAACAATCTCTTTCATTCTTAGAGGTCTCATCACAGAATCATAGAATATGCTGAGTTAGAAGAGACCTATAAGAATCATTGAGTCCAACTCCTGGCCCTGCACAGGACCATCCCCAGCAGTCATACCATGTGCCTGAGAGTATAATCCAAATGCTTCTTGAACTGTATCAGGCTTGGTGCTGTGACCATTTCCCTGGGGGACTTGTTCCAGTGCCCAAACACCCTCTGGGTGAAGAACCTTTTTCTAAAACCCAACCTAAACCTCCCCTGACACAACTTCAGGCCATTCCCTCTGGTCCTGTCACTGGTCACCACAGACAAGAGATCAGTGCCTGCCTCTCTTCTTCCCCTCATGAGGAAGTTGTAACTGCAATAAGGTCCCCCCTCAGTCTCCTCTTCTCCAGGTAGAATAGACCAAGTGACCCGAGCTGCTCTTCATACAGCTTTGCCTCAAGGCCCTTCACAATCTTCATTGCCCTTCTTTGGATGCTCTCTAAGAACTTAATATCTTTCTTATACTGAGGTGCCCAAAACCGCACACAATATTCCAGGTGAGGCCTTCCCAATGCAGAGTAGAGTGGGACAATCCCCTCCCTCGACTGGCCGATGATGCTGTGCCTGATGCCCCCCAGGACATGGTTGGCTCTTCTGGCTGCCAAGGCACTGCTGACTCACATTCAACTTGACATTGACCAAGAGCCCCAGGGCCCTTTCCATGGCACTGCTTTCCAGCTTCTCATTCCCCTGTGAATATATCCAGGATTGCCCCATCCCAGGTGCAGACTCTGGTACTTCCCCTTGTTGAAATTCATATGGTTGGTGATTTCCAGTCTCCTAATCTGTCAAGGTCTCACTGCAGGTCCTCCCTGCCTTCAATGGAGTCAACAGCTCCTTCCAATTTTGTATCATCTGCAGACTTGCCTAGTATCCCTTCCAGTCCTATGTCCAAGTCATTTATGAATATCTTGAAGAGCACAGGGCCTGAGATAAAGCCCTGTGGAAACCCACTAGTTGCATGTCACCAATATGATGTTACACTATTCATCATTACCCTCAGTGCTTGACCCATGAGCCAATTGCTCATCCGCGACATGATCTGTTTATCTGGCTATGCTGGACATTTTGTCCAGAAGAATCCCATGAGAGACAGTATTGAAAGTTTTACTGATATCCCAAAAGATTACATCAACTGGCTTCCCTTGGTCATCTAGCTCTCTCACTTTATTATAAAGTGCTTCAGAGTACTTTGCAAACACTAATTAAAACTTCAGGATTTCCCAGAGGACAAGGCTGATGTGGGTGTATCTCTATTGATTTCAATTAACATGATATAGAAATTACATTTTTCCTTTCGATACTATAATACCCTTTTTACAGACGGGTAAATAGAGGTATTGGCTAGCAACTGTCATATCCAAAAAGGACAAATTGAGTCAGTATAGGCAATGAAATTGGTATCTTATTTGTGTTTTTCATGCCTCTAATTCACTTGATAGTTCTTTTGTCATACATGACGATTTAACTTTTAACAATTTTGTTCAGTTTAAGTTCACCTTCTTCAAAAGGCTCTCTTATAAACTGTGCATCTAAACAATATCAGCATGATCTTTAAATAATTAAACCCCCCAGAATTTAGTGACTATTTTAACAGAATTAAAATGATGACATTAAGTGGAAGGAATATAATTATTGTAGAGTTCATACTGCCTAAAAACTGTGGATGCATTTGATTGCCTATGTCAAACACTATTAGCCTTTTACTTTAATAAAACAGTAAAGCCAATACTATACAGCACCTTAAATCAATTTCCCTGGAATGATATTACAGCTGCCAGATCTTCCAAAGTTGCAGAATATTTCTTTTTCTGAAGAAGCAAGAAGCCCTCAAACCTTATTGTTCCATTTTAAAAGTATATGTTTGCATGGATGATTAAAGGATACCAGAAAGTAATTTGTGTTAGTGTTTGTACAAACACTTGCAAAAAAACCCCAAAATCAAGTCTGGCTGATTGTGTTGCTATGCTTCTTCTGCACTATTGTTTTTAACAGATGGTTTGCTACTACAACTGCCTTTACTTCAACAAGACTTTATAACCCTGGAAGTTTGGTTTTTTTGTTTGTTTGCCCTTTTTTCCCCTTGGTGTTGTAGTGCAAATTCACATATTAAAAGTTTATATGGATTACTTTGTTAGTCCTTGAATCTCAGTTAATTTTGGTCTCTTATGGTGCTGGGATAGTAAATCTGTGCTTGATCTGGACCAAATGTATTGTGATTGTAAATAGAAAGTCTTCTTTTATGAGGATGTTCACTTCACAGCTTGAACAGTGTAATTTTTATACAGGTCTCAGCAATCAATAAAAAAGCCACAGGAGGAATGATTTATCTTGTTGGTTACAGAGACTGTCACCAAGAGAAATTGTAAAAGATCAATTTACACAACCTGGTGTGAGAATGTTATTGATATAACACGGCTGATCAGTTTCTGGTAGTCTATGGGCAGACAGAGAGAGAGCCCTGCCCTCAGATAGGCCACTCACAAAGATCTTAATAGACTCGCTGGTCCATAAAATGGACATGAAGCCAATGACGGGCAAGATTCTGTGTGCTCATGGTACACTGAGTGGCCTGCAGGAAAATGGATTGGCTCAGCTCCGATTAGTTAGCTAAGCAGTGTCATGCATCCTCCCTTTTTTTTTTTCTGTTTTTTTTTTTTTCCCTGCTTCTTCCCCTTGCTCCCCCTCCTACTGTGAGAACTGTTCACTTGGAGGCTCACTGCCTTAATTACAAAGGGCCCTTTTAACTACAGGTCACAGGAGTTGGCTCACTTGACAGGAAATAAGGAAACAAGCTACCTTCCTGGAAACTAGAAAAAAAAAAAAAGAAAAAAAAGAAAATCAAACTTCCACTCTTCAAATTAGTTAAATGAAGCTTATCAGCACTTGTTAGTTGATCCTTTGGCAGTCTTTTAATTGCAGCTGATACATTAAGTTATGTTATAACCAGCAGGACAGATGATTAAAAAATAAATAAATCTATGAATATACCACATGGCATGTGTTGGTGGAGAAAACAAAGTAAGAACAATTTTGATCTTTGTGGTAAATATCACAGCACAAAAGACATTTATAGGCTATTTTCTTTCTTATTCTGTAGAATTAAATTGCATTCTAACTGAAGTGGTTTCTTGATCAGAAAAGAAGTTCTCTATATAATGAGGTTAGAAAGGTTCTCATTGTGTCTTAATAAAAAGCAACATTGGCTACTCTGTCAGTATAAGCAGTCTGTACCTATGGATATTATATATACAGCTTTTAACATACTTTTCTTGACATATACTCTCCATTATTTTTTTTTATTTACAGACAAAAATTTCTTACTGTTATTACTGGAGGGAAAGAAAAGAACATTAGCAGCATTAAGAAAACCCATGGCAGTTGTTTCTCCTTTGTAGGAAGTGACTCTACTGTATAACTGCTAGCAAAATAAAGGATCCAAAGGCACATCAAGGGGAAAAAACTGTTTTCATGTGTTTAACCTGTTAATTATAGTAGTCTACACTACAGTGTAAGTATTGTAACCTGGAATGGGAAACGGGTGTTTGAAAGAATGAGCTGACTAAGACAAAAATGATTAAATCCACACTTTGAATGGATTTTCATATGTAATTTGAGCTACACATCCTTAAGTTGTTTCATTTTCACATTTCTGTACTCATCGGCATGTATCAAAGTGAAAGAGTAGCTGAAATGAATGTTTTCTTACCTTCGTCTGCTGAAGTACTTTAAATACTTCTCAAAGACTGAAAGATGTGTTCTCCTGGACCCATATGTGCTTTAAGATGTGTTTTATGCTTAATATGAAGTAACATTTTTAAATCCTAGGCATCCCAACAATATTGCTACTTTTTTATCTACAGAAGAACACATATAAAGGCAATGTTACTTCCATACTACTGAATATTCAAAGTTCCTATTAGTTATCATTGTCTTTTGATATGATTTAACTACACTGTGTTCATGATATGTCATGAGCACAGACAAATGTGTTACAATCCCCCTACCCTGCCCTCCACCCCTGCTCCGGTTTCTTCAGGTCTGAAAGTCAGATTCTTTATTCTGAAAATGGATGGGATTCAAGTGCCCTCCTCTTCCTATGCCTTTCTGTACTCAAAACAGAAAAGAAATAAAGGAGAGCAAATAAGTGGAGCTTGTGAATTTCAGGGAGGGGAGTGGGTGGGGGACGATAATGGTGATGGCCAGATGGGGATGATGAGACCTAGAAGACGACAATGTTAGTGCAGAAAGAAGGACAGGAGGCAACCTGCTCTTAGTATGTTCTCCACATGCTGAAATGACTTGATATTATTCTACATCCATGTGTGCTAGTAACACCTCATGTGCACAAGAGTTCTGGAGTGAGTGGTAGTCTGTTTGAGCTGTAGGTCTTGCTTCTTTCTACCCACAGAAAGAAGTAGCTCCTACTTCTATGGACACCTCATGAGGCGCAAGGATGACCACAGCTCCTCTTGCCTCATCTTACTCATCCTTGATTGTGTTTTAAGCCAAATTTGGTCATGAATTGGTTACTGTTTATGATGTGTTTTCAAGTGGTGGGAGAACAGAGGAAGAGTTGCTTTCTCTGTGCAGCTGCCAAGCCACTCACTGCCTCAGGCAGTCAGCAATGATTAGCCAGACATGTTCCTCCCCTGCCCTTCTCATAATGAACTTGGTCTGTTCCCAGCACTCAAACAAATGCTGTCCCTCTGTCCAACACATAGATGATACCTGTGCAGAGCAAGCCTGGGAATGCTGCCACAAGCTGCCTCATGTATGATGGTCATCTCCCATTTTACTGTGATTCCTTTTTTATTTCCCTTACCTGCTTTCAGGGCTGCTACTGAATGTACACCATGTTCCCTGACTCAAATGCTGACAATTCCAGTGACTACCCCTCAAATTAGTAACTACTGGTATTGCAAAAAAAAACATATTGAGGAAGCCCTTCACCAAGATTTTCCCTGATTCATTGTAGGGGCAGCTGGAAACAACACCCTGTCGTTAAAGCCTTTCTATTATAGAAAATCCCTGTGACCTTTTATTTTGAGAATCTCTCACATTTCTGTTGTTTGTAGAAGGTGCTTGATATTCAGCAAAGGAAATCCCCTCAGGCCACAGAAGTGTCTTCTCTTTGTCCCATAAAATTCCATTTAGGATGCAAAGTGACAAAAATTGGCATTACCCTTCTCTTATTTTTCTCTCTTGGGGAAACACTGCTATGCTCCAGACTGCAGGCCAAGCTCACACTGACACTGTCAACACCAAGAGAGACAGACTGGACCAGCTGAAGGCAAGAAAATGCAAAGGTAGGTGAAGAAGAGATTAAATCTGTGGTCTTAGATTATAAAAAGTTCCTAAGTGAGCAATTTACTTTCCAAACCACTCCCTAAAATCCTTATTTTAAGGGGTAGAAGTAAAATAATCCAGACTAGGCTTCTTGATACACACAGAGAAGCACACACAAAAGCACCTTTGCTCAGATGATGTGCATCTGTACAGTTGAAGTTCTTGATAGTTCTGTATATAGTATCCTGCACTGCAATGTAAAAGGTTCAAGATTCATGTGTAACTTCTGATGCCAGAAATAAGAAAGAGCCTTAAAATAATTTACAGCAGTGTTATCTTTAAATTAACTTTCCTGTGGCTGCAGTACTTGAGACCTAAGAAATGACTCTGAACCCTAATTTAATCTCTTTTACATGAATGTATTCTGGTGTAAAAGAGTGTTACATGTGATCATACTACGTTTTCCAATTGATTCAGTCTAAATCAGTATTCAGGATGGAATTGTTCAGAGGGTAGGAGAAGGTTGGCACGTACAATTAAAAGGCTGATATTTTAGTCTTACAGGTTTGATTTTACAGTCGAAGCTATTATTTTCACCTAGCAGTTAGTGAACCTGGAGTTTCATACATTCTTCTACTCAAAAACAGTGTATGCTATCCACTAAAGTCAATCTTAAGTCATGGATGTCATTCTTTTGTTAAAAATGATGAGATTTAAGCATTTTCAAGAACTACCTAGAACCCATGACAACCACGCCATCTGTATCATTAGAGTAGCTTGTGAATTCAGTCACTGAAGGTGTCGCACACTCCTAATTTTTTACTTCTTATGCAGAGAGATCCTGTTCAAGATGTTATGGAAGAATGTTCTGTGCTCTGGAACAAAACCTAGAATTTGCTTTTCCATCATTTAGCACAGACCTATAGTGATCACTGTGCTCAGGTATTACTTTTATCTAGGACTCACAACCATCAGATTTTCGAGGGAAACCATATTCATCTTCAATCCCAACTTTTCAGAACTAGAGTGGGGTTAAAAATAAATTTCTAGTTTAGAGACATTGCAGGCTTTAGTTCTATACCATTTCAGAGATAAGCAATATTTTACTTTCAGAATTTCTCATGATAATGTAATTCTGAGACTTTTTTTGCACTGTCCCGGATGTTTCTGAAATTAAATATGCTCTCAGGAACTTGGCAGCTGATGGGTAGAGTTGATGTGGTTCTTGTTAGCTTCACCTTAGCTCACTCCAGAATAGCAGTGGTTTAAAGACTCATGCACAAATCTTAAAATGTTTCTAACCTAATGTAGAAATCTTTACTGGTGTGATATAAAGGTCCCTAATATCTATATTTGGAAAAATAGACTAGCTTCTTCAGTCCTTTTTATGGTAGCTTTCTAGTGAGGTTACTGGTAGAACAAAAATGTGAACCTAATTTTATCATCTAAATGCACTTCAGAGTTCCAGCTAAGATGTTGTTCTGTGGCACAGGGAGGCACTGAACACTGTGCCAAGCCTTATAGGAATATGCCTCCTCCAACTTGCTATTTACTTCCAGCAGGGAAGGGGCTAAGAATGTGCTGCAAAGCCCCAGAGCCCCAGCCACACTGACGCTCAGCAGTGTGTGTCAGCACTGCGTTAAACAGACAAACCGCGGCTCTGATGATTGCCCCACCTCTTACTGCCAATTAAAAAGGCACAAAGCTGGAGACTGGCACCAGGGCAGAGGCTAAGAAGCAATGCTGATCAGAGGATCGCTCAGCCTCTCTGTGGATATAAAGAGGGCAGAAATCAATTTTACTAATTGCAGTGGATACCATGAGATCTGTATCACCACTCTTTTGTAAATGAATTTCAGGTAATGAAACCAGCTGAAATGAAGACATTACTGACTTGTGACACTTACTTAATACACACATATGAATAGAAATGTCTCATGTGGAATTTAGGACAACCATCAGTAACTGCTGTTCAAATCATCTGGTCTCTTTCATTTCCCAAACAATTTGTTTTCCTTTCACAAATGCGGTTGTCAAAGCAGATTTGCATTATGATGTACCATGTGCACCTGAATTTGCGTGTTACTTCTGTTTTATGGCATTGCTGGTGAATTTGGATGAGATTTACTTCACTAAAGGTAAACTTATTTTGGATGTTTAATTATGTCCCTAAATTGTCTTCTCCCTTCCATCCAGGAGCCAAAGTTAATGAGGTGTAGGAGGCTGCATCTGTGTTACCTTAAAAGCAGAGTAGTAGTGTCCATCTGAGTGTTCCTTAAAAGCTTAAGTTTTACCAGTATCACAAACCATGAGACAGTGATGGCATATGATCTTGGTGCTGGTGATATAACTCAAGGCAGTAAAGTTCTGCTGCTAGTGCAGATAACTTTTGGCATTTTTGTCCCCATGTTTGCTTGCTTCCAGTGTATTTTCTTTTGAAACTAACTTAGGTTTAAATACCTTTTATTCAGAGAACATGTTTTGACTCCCAATTTTGTGTCTTTCTGATCAAAATGTTCTAACTTAGAAAATGTAGGATTTTTGGCTGGATTGTTGGGTTTTGGCTTGTTTTTAATCTGGTTAAGTTAATTTCTCTTTGGAAAAAGCCTTTACCCAGCGCACTTGGCTGTACATAGCCAGTGTTTACAAGGTGCACTTAAATTGAAATATCAAAGAGAACTGTTGAAATGACGAGCTAGCAAAATGTGTGCAATTATCTGCTATTAACTCATCTGGAATCCTGTGATGAGCAAACTATGATTTTCAATGTGTCATTACATTGTTGCTTCAATGGCCTGTTCAACATCTCAATTTAAAAAAATACTCAAGAAATAATCATTACAAGAGGTAATCCTTCCAATTTGATTCAAATAAATCTGTTCCAACATTAGGCTGACATGATCATGGATCTCATGAGGTTTCAGTGCTCTGTTTGCACTTGCTTTACAGTATTTACTGCTGATTTTGTTGTTGCATGTTTTATTTTTGATAAGACATCTTGGATTCTGTTTTCTAGTTACATTACAGAACCATGAGGGATATTGCTATCATTCCTGATTTTTTCTTTAGGCTACAATGACACAGTGGTGTTCTTCACACAGTGTCAAAGTGCTTATTTTCTTCTTATGGTGTTACAGTATTTTTATCTTGTGGATAATTTTGCCTTTTCTGGCGGCCACTTAGCTGGACTTACCCCATTCTAGCACTGAAAATGTAGACCTGTTTTGTGTTTTTCATTTGCAATTAATTTGTGTTGAAATGATCAGTGGTGTTCTGGATTTATCATTTTTACTGGGGCTTTCTTCTTTTTCAATAGGCAGGTGCTCAGGAAAATTTGCCCCGCAGAAGAAACTATGAAGCATGTTAAACATGTAAATATACTAAAAAAATTCTGTTCTTAGCAATGCCACTTTCTTTCCACTGTTTTTTGCCTTTAAAAAAGGATTCTGTAAAATGATTTCCAAATTTCACTATGGTCAGACACTACATATTTGAAGTTGCTTGGCTTTTCTCCCACAAGTATTCTGCAAGAACTGCTTGTTGACAGAAATTCAGTAAGAATCCTTTTTTTCCCAACCCCATAACAGAACATTTTTCCACTGCCTTGTGACATGATATGTTTTGCTATTGGGCATTCAGTTTGTAGAAGTTTGTATGCATGTATTAAATTCTACATAAACTTAAAAATATTTCAGTGTTCTTGCTTATGTGGTGATTTTTCTTCTACCTAATCACCTGTGGTAACTGTAATGTAACTGTAACAATCGTGCTTTGCATATGCTGGCTCCCTCCTGCTGTAAACATTCAATTGTTTTGTCCAGAAACAGTGTCAGATGATGAAAAGCACAAAGAGGCTTCTAGCAGGTGAATATGTGCTGGGGCACATGTGTGGGAAGATACTGCTAGCATTTGTTAGGGGCGAGGAATGAGCCACCGGTAGTTTGTATGATGCAGTAGGTGGGAAGAGTCAGCTTGCTGAAGTACAAGAAAGGCAGTGGAACGGGATGCTCCAGCAGTTGTCTGTGAGCTGAAGGTTATGATAAGGTGGGCGGAAGAGAGAAAAGAAGAATGGGGGAAGAACTAAAAAAAGAAAAAAGTGCAGATGAAGAAAAGAGATAGTACAAGGAACAAAAAAAGAGCAGAAGTAGAGATACTACATCAGCTGCCTGGAGCAACAGTGATAGCCAAAGAAAGACAGAATATGGTGTCATCAATATTCCTAGGAGATCAAGTGCAACCAGACGAAAACTGCAGGACAATATATACTATTAGATGGCATTGAATGGTACACTTCTACAATGAAAACATGCCTTTGTTTTAGAGAGTGTGTTGAGTTGTGAAACTGTCTGAGATAAATGATGAACAGCCTACACTGATTTGGTGCTAACAGAACATTAGACACCATGTAAAGAGTATAAACAGGAATAAGTGACAAAATGAAAACAAACAAACAAACAAAATTTTGAATTTAAAATGTTGCATCCTTCCAAGACATTCCTGTACAGGGAAAACACCATTAAATACTCCAGGCTACCAATATTTTAAACACTGGTGGTTCCTCAGCTATTTCCTGTGTGAACACTGAGTGCCCAGTAAACACAAAAACGCCAGTTCGCTCATCCAAGTGGACCAAGAGACCATGAAGATATGTGCTACATGGGCTTACTTGGAAAGCTGGAATAGTGTGGCTGTAAAAACACAGTCTAGCTTTCTACATATCATTTTCTTGTCCAAGGTGAAAATCCCTCTGCAACGTAAATTACCAAGGGTTGGCCTCCCTCTGAAGCTGCTGATGGGATGTAGGTGCAACTGTTTGAAGAACAGTTCTAATGTAATGAAATAATGCAGGTGTTTAAATTGCTAAAGTACTCACAGAGGAACTGCACCTGCCAAGAACAGGCAGAGGTACACGAACACATAATTTGTGACAGCATGAATGAATACCTGGTATAGACCCTTTTAATAATTTACCACTGCATCTATGCAACAAAGTGTCTTACACTAGGAATAGCAACCAAGCATGAAACTGTAGAAAGAACTGGCTGCTCAAGAAAGGCTTAGTTGTCTAGGTTGAAAGCTTCGTTGCCACCAGTTTGTTGCTGAATCCCCTTCAAAGGTTCTGTGTAGGGGAGATTTTTAGGGACTTCTCCAGTTGTCAAAAATTCAGCTACTCTTTAGTTTCAAAAGTGTCAATATGTCCTTCACCATGAAATTCAAGAGCAGAAACTATGCTTGCCAGAGCCATCTACCACCTCAGTGTCTCACTGTGCTCACAAATACATCACAGGGAATTATACTCTGGTCATAATGAAAAGAGGGAAGTGAAGTTGAATCATTTTAGAACCTGTAGGAAAACACATAGATTTTTATCATTGTTTGTTCTTGTTCTGCCCAGGTTATTGGTGAAAGGAGGTTATTTCTGTTGAATGATGGCCATTCAGTAGTTTATGTGAAGTAAATCTGGTAGTGTCGGATGAATGTATGGTAATGGATATGCACCACAAAGACAGAGGGTGTTAATTCTCAGAGGTAACTTCTGTAGGGACACGGAACAGCAGCAACCTCTGCAAATGCCTGCAGGTCTGAGGTTTGGAGAGCAGCATGATCTGCCTTGTTGCCTTTGATTATTTGCACAGTGGCTACTTAAATATTCAACTACAGGGTGTTATTCTGTCTTTTTGCTTTCATAAGCATTAAATATGTTTCTTCTCCCTCACCCACATTTGTCTTCCTCTTGTGAAACACCAGTGTGGTGAAGTCAGGTACATTTTGGCAGTCCCAGAAGAATCAGTACTCTCATTCATAAGCTGTGATTACTGTCCTGAGGAAATGAGACTGGCTTATGTTTTTTTGGAAATAAAGATCTGGTAATAGTGACTGAAGCAAAGTTTAAGAAATAAATTTTAAAAAAAGAGCAATAGAGGGTTTTTTATTTTGCTCTTGGCCTTGAAAGCAGTAGAATGAAATGGCTCCATTTAAAAACAAAAACTGCATAATGACATTTCTATCTCAAAATAAATCTTACTTTAATAAGGACCATTGGTAGTGTAGTTAGAGAGGTCAAAACTTTCTAACCTCCATGATCCAAAAAAAAAAAAAAAAANGGGGAGAAACAAAAGAGAAACTCTGTCTTTCAGTTCCAATAGTTCTTGATGTTTAAAATCTCTGAAGTTTTCATATATGGTATGAAAAGCTACAAATTTATCTTTTGCCATTTTCCCAAGGGAAGCTGACCCAAATCCACCAGCAGCAGTTGAAAAGGTTTTTCCAAGCTTTATCAAATGGCCCCAACAGAGACCAGCTTAAAATTAAAAGCTTCCCCTACCATGGGGAATATATGTGACTTTAATAACTGAAATGTGTTTTTACTTTCTATTACAAGGGTCAAAAGGTTTCTAAACAAACCAAATTTATCAATTATTTAGAGCTGATTTCTTCTGAAGTGGTATTTCTAAGATATTATTTGGTGGATAAATTCAATGTTCTAAGGCCAGCAGCAGCATTTTATTCATAACAAATTTCTCCTAAACTGAATTTGCTGGGGCAACTTAATTTCCACTATCGTGTTTGCACTGTAGAAATATCAACTGAAGTGTTATAGGGCCTAACTAGTGGGCTTTTCAAAGAGAAATTCCATATAAGCATGCTTATTCAGCACCACCCTGGTTGCCATTTATTGCTTAAGAAATGAACTGGTATGTTGTGTCTGCAGTAGAATTTCTTTAGCTGCTGAAATATCCTTAAAAACCACAAGGCACCTTTAAAGCCAGGAAACAATATCTTAAACTACATTCTCACCCTAGCATCAAAATAAAATAAGATAACTGTCAGAAGTTTTGTTAAAGACATTTTAAAATGAAAGACCCAACACATGCATACATAGATGCACATATTTTCTTAGCTTTCTCTGAGAAGTCAGCACTTT
>VWZD01011596.1:109557-189615 GCA_013396695.1 Sakesphorus luctuosus
GCAAAACCAGGGACTTTGTCTGCCCACGGACACCTAATGGAGAAAGGGTGTGTGCATTGTGGGGAGGGGGAAGGGGACTGGGGGTGTGCTTAATCTCTGGAGAAAAGTAGCCAGCAGATCCATTGCTGCCCTCTCCTGGAGATGTCCTGGGAGAAAATGGCCAGGAGACAGGGGTTGGAGACCAGGACACTGAAAATAAGCTGAATTTGCAGGTCTCATGGGAGCTCTTGGCCATTTGTTTCGTTCTTGTTTTCAGTGGTGCTGGGCTGCGAACTCAGTCTCTTCAGAAACATGGCAAGGAAGAGAGTTTCATACCTCTATGTATATTCTCTGAATGGAGTGTCAAGTACAATTTCAACTTTTAATGTTCAAAAAGCAGTGTATTTGACAAAGAGATGTGACTCCACTTTCTTCATCTGCCTGAGGTGGGCCTACTGACACCTCCTACCTCTCTGAAGGCTAGTAGTGTCTGAGACCGTATCCAGCTCTTGGGTAGAGGGTCCAGAGGGAGATGGATGGCACTTACTCTCTGAGGGGCAAGGTTTAGCTGCCTAACCAATGTTTAAAGTTTTTGACTGACCTTTAGAAAAGAAGACATGGCAGATGTTCTCTCATTGAGGCTAAGACTAGGACTGATAAACTAGTCAGCAACACACCATTACAGCAGGAGTTAAAACCTGGGGTTCTTTTCCCAAGGTAAGACTTCAGGTCCATACAGGATCCTTGAGCAATTTATTGACCTCATAACCAATCCAAGAAGCTGGATCATTCAAACACACCAAATCTACCAATTTTTAAATGGCACATATTAATGCACTTATTTGAAACTCTGCTCAGAGGAAGAATGTAAAAAATATAACTGTCTTCTCTCCTCATATAGTGGAAACAAAGCTGTAAAAGTCAACAGTTCTCAGTGGGCACTGTGATGAAGACTCTGTGTTTAGGGAGTGACTTATCTTTGAGGGAGTAGCTGTGCCAACACGATCATCATCAAGTCAGCAGAAAAATCTGAAAAAGCAGGTCACTAAAAATTTCCTCAAAAGCAACATTTTACTTCCATGAGTGCTACAGTCTTCAGATAGGGAAATATTAAGGGTCTGTAACCTGCATTCCTTGGACTTCTACTTCCAGCCACACATTCAGTGAAAATATTATTGCTCCAATGGCCTTAATATTTCACACAGCAACACATTTTACAATGAAAAATACTGTTGTCTAGTGGTCTAAGTGTCGAGAATAGAGTAGGAAGTTTCCTTTTTGCCCACATTTTTAGCTCAACTGAGAACTCTGTGTAACAAAAATTGCCAAGTAATCAAAAGCCCAGTGTGTAGAATGAACTCGAAGGAAACAACTCTACACATGTGGCTTTGTGTGTAACAAGAATTTTTATGGTGAGACATGACTAATCTTTAAATAATATGTCCAAGCTATAACTTTTTTATTAATATTGTAATTAATTATGAAATACTCTTCATGTCCTATCTCTTAATTCACTTTCCATTACACTGTGTCAAATAAACTGTATTTACAAGGCACTTTTGATCCAAACCCACTCTATAAGGGTAACAAGATGCAGTAGTTTCCAAACAATAAGAAAAAAATAGTAGTTGTCTTCTGAAAACAGCAAATACTGAATTTTTACAAAAGAAATCAAGAATTGCTGGAAGACATCAGCCAGATGAATGTGCATTCCCACTTTACTAGCTCAGCCTCATACAGAATGTGGGAACCGTAAGGCCCCATTAAGTACCTGTTCTGGTTTTCATACTGCCTCCTGAGCTGTGCCTGATCCACCTTGGGAAGTGCTTCTCTTTTCACTCTTGGAGTGAAGAAAGTCTCAGGAAAGGTGAGATTTAGAAGATCAGAAGATGAAGTCTTGACTGGACAGCTAAATACTGAATATGTCTTTTACTTTTAGCTGAGTTCATGTAACCCCTGAAATCTTAGAAACAGATCTCAAGAGATGAGTTGATAAGGGCATATTTTTTTCCCTAAAAAGAAAATTACTTAAACTGACCTTTTGCCCATTATAGTTGGCACACTTTTTTTTTTCCTAAATAAAAAACTAACTACATTAAAAAAATAAAAAAAAAAAATTCGAGAACACCTAGAAAAAGCAGAAAGTACTAGAAGAAGTACTGAAGGAAGTATTCCTAATTAAATATTGTGTTCACCTAGATGCTGACAGGACACAAAACAAATGAAGCGGAAAAGCTGCTTCTCCTAGAACTAGGCTACAATATATCTTAATACTTAGGAATGAGAAATTGGAAAATGGGAGGACTGTAACTGAGTGAAGAGCTGACAAACAGAGTCATAAATGGGAAGGCTGCATGGGTTATGAGAGACTAGTGAGAAAAGTGACTGTGAGAGGAAGAACTGGGAAGCTTCCTGTAAGGTGAGATACTTGGTCAGGACTGTTATGAGATCCCTGTCATTCAGATTATAATCTGGAGTAAACCTTCACCATCTATCAGGTGTTGATGATAGAAGACCTGATATCAGTGAAAAAATTTCAAAAATGTAAATACAGGCAAATAAATAACAGAAAAGCTGATTACAGAAAGACACCTGATAGCTTTTAACTGAGACTCAAGTTAAAGGGTATCAATTATTCCCATAGCATGACTGCACAATAAAGTAAAAATCTCCTTAAGGAGAATGTTATATATTTCATTTATTATACATCACTCTTATGTTTACAACTGAAATATATTTTTCCTTGGGGACTGTACCATCATTTATTTTAAATCAATGTTTAAAATTAAGTGTTAATCCTCAAGAGAATGAAGACTCTTCAGTTACCAGCCCTTCCAATTGGAAATCTTTCTTTCATGTTTCTACTTAATACTCAATCCAGGGTTTGAAATTAATTAAAAGATATCCTTTTTCTAATCTTTTGATTATTAGCTTCAAAGTTGGGGTTTTTTTCCTTTTCCTTCTTTTATTTATTTATTTATTTATTTATTTATTTATTAAATCCATGGCATAATAATAACTTCATCTTTTAGTAGCTGTATTGGATTTGCATGGCCAGGTTTTGGTAGCGGCAGGACTATAGGGGTAGCTGCGGGGCTTCTGTGAGGAGCTGCCAGAAGGTTCTCCTGTATCTGGTGGAGCCAATGCCAGGTGGCTCCAAGACCAACCTGCTTCTGGCCAAGGCCAAGCCCATCAGCGATGGTGCTAGCACCTCTGCAAAATAACAGATTTAAGGGGAGGGGAAAGTTATTGTGCAGCAGCATTCAGAGAAGAGAGGAGTGAAACTATATGACAGCAACAGCCCTGCAGACACCATGGTCAGTGAAGAAGGAGGGGCAGGAAGTGCTCCAGCGCACCAGAGCACAGATCTCCTACAGCCCGTGGTGAAGACCATAGTGAAGCAGCTGTGCCCCTGCAGTCCATGGACTGACTGCAGCCCCCATTCCTTGTCCCCCTGTACCACTGGGCAAAGAGATAGAGAGAATGAGGAGTAAAGGGAGCAAGGAAAGGGTGAGGGGAAGGCGTTTTTGAGATTTGGGTTTATTTCATATTATAACCTGATTTGATAGGTAATAAATTAAACTAATTCTCACAAATTGAGTCCATTTTGCCCTTCATAGTAAATGGTGAGTGATCTCTCCCTCCCCTTATGTCAACACATGAGCCTTTTGCAGTATTTTCTTTCCCCTGTCCAGGTGAGGAGGGTAGTGATAGAGCAGCTTTGGTATGCACCTGACATACAGTCAGGGTCAACACACCAGAACAGTGTATTCAAACTATTATTAGTGTACAAACTGCATTATCTTCTGACCAATAATTGAAGAAGGGTCTGGTGGGGGCAAATTGTAGGTATTTGCTTAGGAACAGTCATCTGATGTGTAACTAATGCATTTATAGTTTTTAATTGCTATTTCCCAATATCAAAAGCAATTATAAGGGGAAACTGGTAATAGGATGCCCTGTTTAAGTGACATGTTTTGCTGCATCTTGGGACACAGCTTTGCCACACAGTATTCAACAGCCATTTCACTTGTGGAAGTCACCATTTTTTCAAGCTCACTATACAGAGTACTACACTGTGGGGGAATGCAGCCACCCCTCTCAGTTTGCAGAGGTCTGGTCTGGCCTACATATGGAGCCAGGAAATCTGTACTACAAATGTTTGTCATCTATTCATGTTTTCATTTTCTATTAGCATCCTGACCCTCTCATAGCATAGTTGACCTGGTGTTTTGCTTGCATGAGTTACATGGGAGAAATACAGGACTTCAGCATCTTGAACGAGCAATGCAATGCATTTCGTCACCTTCACAGAAGATTGTGAAAAATAATCTGATAAAAATATATTCAAAATCAGTGGATCCATAAACCCCAAAATTTATTATGTTCATGTTCTAGACTATTTCAGCTTTGGCACTTTCATGGGCTCTGGTCTATAGAGAAATAGCTCTGAAGTACTAATAACCCTGAACTCGGCTTCATGCTGCCCCGCTCTTACGCATTCATGAGGTCTCACTGTCATTCAAGGGGTCCACAAGGACACTCATCTCTGATTGCAGAAGTAGGGATTTACGGAATATTGTCTGTACAGCATTATTAAAAATTCACCCCCTCTACGCAAATATGGATTTAAACCCTGAACCAGAGTTCTCCACCGATAAGAGAACTCAAATGCACATAGCATCTTACTGTGGACTCAGTCTTTCATTTGGATAGGGTTTCCTAAAAAACAAGGCTCTTTCTAGACATGGCATTGATATTTTAAACACCTCTGTAGCTAGAAATGTGACTGAGATCTTATAGATGATGGAAATCTCCATTCCAAAAACCTACTTTAAGCTGGCTCCTGAACCTTTGTGGGAAGCATAGTCAGTGTATATCTTTATAATGACAAAGTGAGCAGAGAGTGTGGCTGCAGGAGTGCATATATTTTCCAAAGGAAAGGGAGTCAAAAAGCCACGCAACAATACAAGTCTGCTAAAGAGGTCACACTTCACTCAGTGCAACTGGAAATATAATTTTCTAATACTTAACGAAAACTGTTAATATAATAAGACTTTTATCGAAGATTAGTTTGAAATGGAAGTTACTAATAAGAGGATAGAAAGTAACTAGAACAGTAAGGGTAGCATATCAGAACAGCAACTTTCACATAATTTGAAGACTTTTGTTCTTTCATGTCACATTAGTGACTTTCATATACCTTTTTGCAATTTTCATATGGTATTAGTGACATTTGCATCTTAGGAGCAACTTTTCATATATGCTCTCCGAGAGATTTTTGGCATATGCTGGCAGCTTTCATATTTTATTTAGGATTTTAACTTACTGTCAAATGTTCCATTCCACAAAGATGAAAAGAAAGTCATTGATGTTGCACTTCTTAAACTTCTTAATAATAGGCTGGATAACAATAGCTGCAGTTTGGAAAAAAAGAAGCCCTCACCTTTTCTGCATTTTGGGGAACAGCCTATGTGGTCCCTGAAACCTGCAGCTATGCAAAAGGAAAATTATATTTTATGGTTAATTAAAACTTCCCATAGGAAGGTGGCCCCTGAAGCTCTCAGAAAATAAATAGAAAAGAAATCAGAAAGTTGGTGGTTGCTTTTCTCCCTTGAGCAGACTATTCATCCCACTGTAAGACCGTGGAGTGAATGAATGATGGAATATTTGACTGATGTAATTTATGGTGCTCCATATGACAGCCTATTTCAGAGTGCTTGAGGATTTTACAGTCTCTGGTAGTAGTACCTGCTGCTGAAACAAGAGATTACTCTCCTTGGACAGACAGTAATTTAATAGTACAACTGTGTAGCTAGCCACCTCCCACTGTATTTCACCACCCACTCCAGTCAGATTTTGATGGATAGACCTCAGCACTTGGCATATGAAGCACTATGTATCCTGCTCACAGTCTTAGGAGACAGATCAAGGGTGAAAAACTGGAAGGAAAATAAATAAATAAAAATATTGACAACATCAACTAAGCACTGGTTCTCAGTTTTGTTGTTTTCACTGAAACTGTACAATGAAAGGATATGTTACACTGTATATTGGGTGCTGCTAGCTTTTCAGGCATATGGTCAACACTGGCAAGGGTTCTTGTCTTGGTTGTTTGTTTTGTTTGTCTGTTTTAAATATTTGATCACAAAATTGCCTCAATTCTCTCTAAGGTTATATTTTAAGAATCAATCTAAAAATCTAATTGGAGCTTTTTACTAATATGTGAAATGCTACTTTGTGCATAAGAGCAAGGTGGATGTGAATTTGTCAGGGTGAAAAAAGGATTTTTTTTTTTCTCCTGGAGCCATAGTCCCAAATGGCAACTGTCAGACTTGAATGCATGTCCAGGCATCCAGTGTGTCTCCTCTTCTCTGGGTAACAAGGGACTCAGGGTTCTTACTGCAAAAAGGTTTAATTACTGCCAGGACAAACGGTATCAGGACACTGGGGTTTCCCTGGCTATAGTTGGGGTGCCTGAATAGGACTTGCATCATCTTTTCAGACACTGCAGTTTTCATCAGAGGATGAAATCAGTTCTGGGCTGTATTTGAGGTGCTAAGCAGAGCCCAGCAAGGCTTAGGGAGAAGCTGCGTGTCAAGCTCTATCAGGCAACCCTGAGGTGCCTTCAATGGCTATGAACAACTAATTTCTCAATTAGAGAGCCCCAGAGCTGAGCTCACTTGTCTCTTCCACTCAAAGAGTTTTGAAGCCCATAATCCTCAAGTTGCAAGTAAGCCTGATAATGGCACTGTAGGGGGTGTGCCAATGTGCAGGTGAAAATCTTTGATTTGTCAGCTCAGGGAAAAAAAGTGGAGGCTCTGTAACTGCTAATGCAGCCATGGCATGGTATGGAAGGTGTTTGTCCTGGTCCCTGTTAGAATAACTGTCCCAAATGACTTAAGGGGCCTATAGAGTCCAGCATTAGGTGGCTTCCTAAATGCCCATCTTCCCCTCCATGGCCAGGGAAAGCTCACACTGGGACAGCTAATGGATAATCCCCCAGATTTCAGTCTCTTTTACTCCATGTAGGCAGGTAAGCTACTTGTGGCCTGTTTTCCGGGACCATTAATTTTCAGCCCTGTGACTGAATGCAAACCAGTGGTAAAGTGGAATGGTCATCTGCCTGATGAACAGCTTCACTGTTCCTGGCTGTGGTAATAGCAAATACACTTCTCTCTGACTACTACTTCATATTCCTTTTTTACTTCTTGAAACTACTTAATTCTAGCCTTTCCAGACAGAGTGCAGGAAAAAGAAAAAAAAAAAGCTTTTAGAATAGCCAGAGGAGCTCTCCCAGTGCAAATATTCCCATGAATATTTATTCACGGTAGGATTTGCTTTGCTTTTGTGTGAACATTTCTGTGAATAAATTCTTTCTGTGGATCTAACTAGATATTTGTGAATTAGCAAAAAGCCATGTAAATCAATGGATTTTATTTGCAAGAATCTTTGTGAATCCTTCTACCCTTCCCCTCCTCCCCCACCTTTTAATTTTGTCTCTTAGCTCCATATTCAAAAGGAAAGGAACAAATATGCTTTTTTACCTCTTGCACACACACATATCAGCAATTGATTAAGAATGGGACAGGCCACAGTAAGAAAATCTTGGACAGCTGCAGATATAATTTGCTACTAATAAGGAGGTGAAGGAACATCCAGCAACATTTATTCTCTAAGGATGCCATCCAGCATCTGCCAATCACTCCTGCAAGGATTTGAGTGCTCACAGGCCCCACCGAACTCAGGTGGGCTGAAGGGTTCCCAGGTGTGCTCAGCAGCTTGTAGAATCAATCCTTCAGTGTACGGCTGCAGGAGCAGAGTTTGGTTCTCAGCAGCCACCACAGGGGAGACTGTGCTATCAAACAATCCATGCTGAATAAAATCTGGGTTAAGTCTTCAGCCTTCTGTGGGCATTGCACTGTGATGAGTTTACGCAGGGAACAAGCTTCAGGCTAGGAAGACCACCTAATCTAGGCACAAGACAAAATAGGAACTTTTCCTCACAGGCTCCCTCTCTGCTTATTAGAAGTCTCCGTGTCCTTGGTGCTGTAGTCAGGTTTCTCAGAGCTGGCAAGCATGCTGCAAACTTTTTGCTAATAAAGCCCCTGATGCAACTCAGAGTCCTTAGATCCTGTTTACAACCTCACAGACAGGGTTTTTTTCAGTTTCCCTTGGTTGAACCAATCCATATTATGTCTGGTAGTGTATCTCAAATGTTAATTCCTAGAAGCTTAGGTTTTCCACGCTCCTCTTTTGCCCTTTCCAATCTGTATCAGGCTTTTCATTACTGCTGTCCCCTCAGATACCCTTGAACCTCATGAAGATTTTTAAATTTATTTTTGCCTCCATGATCCACCATTTTTTTTCATTTCCTTATAAATGTGATCTTAAGTATCTCCCGATGTGCCCAAAAGCACTTGACCCCAATTTACAGGTGTCTAATCACCCTATTTTCTGTTTTTCTTTTGTAACTGTTAAAGACAAAAAACTCCAGGCCCAGCTGCTCTTTCTTCTGCCTTCAAGTCTTCACTTTCCTCCTTCTGTCTGCAGGGAAGAACAACAAAACTGTGTTGATGCTGTATTTTCAATGTCAGAGCCACTACTTCTTCAGAAGAGAACCAATAAAAGTGCAGATTTAAAAACATTTAAACTTGATCTACTTAATCACTGAGTGTTAGTAGAGCTAGTAGATGTGGACTATCCCTTTCAATGATTATTCTTTGGAATACTCTCTAGCACTATTAACAGTGATCACACATCTGAGAGTTTCTGGAATTTTCTGAGAGTAATGTCCTTGCTACAGATTTTCATTTTACCTTGTAGATCATCTTTCCCTTCAAAAAAACCTCTGCTTATTCACACACTTGATGGTTTTGAAAATTGAACCCTGTTTGTTAGCCACAGGGCAGGTTTGCTGCAGGCACCAGCAAAACAATAAATACTTTACATTTCCTGGCCAGCAGCTCTTGAGTCTGACATGACATGATAAACTGCAGAGTCTAGATGGCAAGTCACATCTCTTAAATTTGGCCTGCCTAGGCAAACATCTAACATTTATGCTAGCATTAGGTGTTTTAAATTCCTTTTTCACAGTATTAACTTTCTTCTTCTATAGGATCCCTAGAGAGCAGGAATGGTTTTCATCTCACCTGGTGTCCTTGAGAGAGGGTACATACTAGATTGGGCCAAATTCAGCACAGTAGTCCAACAAAAAATGTCTTTTTTGTGTCATCAAAATAACACGTGTTTCTCAACACTAGGCCCTCTATTTTCGTATTCTCAAATAGGATTTCAAGGTGAAATGCCAATCTCTGCTCATGTCCGCACTTGTGATCAGCATACGAGCACAACAGGCTGGGTCTTACCTGCTGATTATCAGCTAAGATCGAGGCTGGGTATAAAATATGTGAAGTGACATCCAAGGAACAACGAGAAAAATAATCACCTCAATTCTATGAATATTTGTGGTGTGTCATATTCCATGACAGCCATTTTAGCTTGGGAACGCTGTAATGGGCTACGATGTGATGTCACTGACACTGCATTGGTCGTACCAGGGAAATACTATTCTGTTGGCCAGAGACATAACTAAGATGCTGAGAAATGCTGCTTGATCTTATTCACCTCTGGTTTAGGTTGCTAACTGCTTTTCTGAAGTTCTCTGTTCTGAAATTAATTTGAAATCCATTCTGTAAAAGACTGTTCAGTGAAAATTCCTAATGTTCAGAATAATATGCATTGACATCAGATGTCAGCTTATTATTTCTATTATGATGATAAAAATGCATATTAAAAAATCCGATCTCTTCTTGTTTTTTTAAAGTTAAAATACAGAGAAATAACATTTAGAAAACATACATGAGTTTCAGAAACCACATGCTTATTTTGCAAAAAATTGAGAACCTCAGAATATCTGACAGTTATCCTTTCTTTTTCCTCTTGTCCTCTCTCCATCTACTGTGATCCCTCCTGTGCCTGTTTTGTGTTACCAGTTTAGGCAAGGCAGGAATGCCCAATAAAATACTTCTATAGTGTTTAAAGTGATGTACCATTAGAAAGCTCACAGTATCTACGCATCTTCAGCTCCTGAGACTTTCTAAATCCTGCTAGTAAGTCTTGGTTCTCATTCGTGTGTGTGGTTTTTAACCCCCAAGTTTAAAGGGCAAAATATTTTTTTTCCTTTATTATTACAGGCACAAAGAGAATCATATAAAATCCTCAAGGAGCAGCTGCTCGTCAAGGACATTATGAGTGTCCATGGTACTGCTGCAGTAAGAGCATCTGTCACTCAAGAAAATGTCATCTTGCCCAACCAAACCCCTTGTGCAATCAGAGTGGAGAAAGCTCTTGTTTAGAAAGGTTTATGGGCTGACGTCTGTTTGAATGAGTAACATCTGGGCTAGGATGGGCAGGATGCACATTCTTGTTCAACTAAGCCACTGCATCTTAATAGCAAAGAAAGGAAAACACCAACCAGAACCTTGAAATAAATGTCATCACTTCCACATTTTTACACCACATTTTTTTCTGAGTCTCAGTTGGGGAAATCCAGCTTTTACAAAAATGCATAGATAATCTTATGGATCATAGTTCATAATTTGCAATATAACCGCAGCAGATACTTGAGATAAATATCGTTGTTCTTGGACATGTTAATCAAATCACCTCTTCAGGAAAAAAATCCTGCCTCTTAAAAACAATAGCTTGCACAGAACTGAGAGTTGAACAAGGCTTTCATTTGTACATCAACAAACACATTGGATTCAGAAATTACTTATGATATCAAGTTATAATATGTACCTAATTGTCACACTATAAAGCACAAATATTATTAGATCATGTTAAAATTATGGGCATTAGAGAATGAAGTCCTTTTAATAATTTCCAATAACCAGAGAAAATCTTACATTGCAAGTCTAATAATCATATAAATCTACTGATATTACTATTATAAATCAAATTTTACCTCCTTAGGTAGGACTAATCAGCACTAATTAAGGAAGTTTCTTATTTTGCTTCCATGTTTAAAGATTACTTTTTCAATCCTTATTATATATACAGTAGTTGCTTTGTTAGCATGTGACACCATAGGTTAAAAAGTACTCAGCAGAGTGATTTGTCTGTTTCATATTTTGGCTTTGTTGTTGAAAAATTTTTCATTTGCTTTTGCTTTGAAGTGCAGAGCAGCTCCCTTTCACTCACCTGCCTTTTTTTGAAGGCAAAATGTAAATCACAAGAGTTTATTTTCTTTGCTAACAAATATTGCTTCCTGAGGTTTTTGTCACCTTTAGATATAACTTTTTTAAAGATACAAATGAAATCAGTATGTTACAAGATTTCCCGGAGGAATTTTACTTTCATTTGCAGAGACAATGTTATACTTTTCTCCATTCTTTCAAAGAATTAACAGAAAAATGGAAAATGGAATAAGAGCGATTGCTGTACAACTAGCTGGTGATCTAATAGATCCATGGATGTTCCTGTACTTGAAGCGGTGTCCAGATGGCATTTGTATTCATGGATATATGTGTGACTCTCTCCACACACCATACATACAGATACAGAACACTTTTGACCCAAAAAATCTTTTACTTTAAAATAAACCCCACAGCTTCTATGAAAAGTTTTTTGCAATTTAAAAGATTATGAGGTACTTTTTCTGCAGAGCTCTGATCAGCAGATTTGATATATGGGTATAGATCAATTTTTTCTTATGGCAAATCTATATGTTATTCTACTTCTTCATTTGGTACTATTTGCTGAGTGGCTGTTACTTGAGAGCAAAGGTCAGTATCTTGCTGTTGGAGCAGCCGAGTAATCTTTTACTCCTCATAAGGGTAGTCAGAGATATTAAATCACAGTTGACGTACCTGAAGCACAGCAAATTCATCCATATTTTATCTGCTGTAAATTTAATACCACAGCACTTTTTAGGGTGATGTATTTATTAACTGGCTGGGGATGAGCAGTACAGAAATTCAGTTTGTTCAGGAAAATAAAATGAAGACACTCTGACAAGTTTATGAAGTAAGCACAATAGCTATTTATTACTTTTTAAACATGCAGTGCACCTAAATGTTTTTAGCAGTGTTTGCCCAAATAAATGAATAAAGCTTCCCAAATCATCTCTGTTTACTTTTCTTTTGAATTTTAATAAAGATTTTGTTTTATTTTAAAAAGCACATGCTAGTTTCCTTCATAATAAAATACATTCTTTATGGAAATAAACATAGCTAAATGTTCAGATAAGCTGGAGAGGGGCATTGTGGGAAGAGAAACCAATCATTCACAGCCTACTGTGTATTTATCCCATCTTTTCCATTTTTGGTTCTAATTTATTTTTTTCTTATTATCACCTACCACTACTAACATAAATGAAGCCATGAATACAATAAGTTTTTAAATGCAAGTACTCGCCTTCCACTGGCTTCTATTGCATTTGAATAGCACTTATTATTTTTATAGTGTTATTCTTTGTATTTCACATGGTAAATATTTCACACAATTTTTTTTCCCTGTAACCAAGATATACTTATGTTTTCAAGCAGGTGAAAAAAAAACCATTCTAGATATTTTCATCCTTCATTAACTGTGACTTCCATCTTTTTACAAAATGGCAAAGAAAAATATTTAAATGTTAAAAAAGCATACTATACTGCCAAAAAAGGGGTCTGTGACTTTATTGCCTCTGCGTATAAAGTGTTCATGATTTTATTGTTGATCACTGAGGACCAATGACCAACTCGACCTGGGAAAACTCAGATTTCAGCTACAACCAACCCAGACACATGTACGTGTGGTGTGGTGGGTTTGCAGACCACAGTTACATCAGAGGAATGGCACTGGCAGAACTCAATGAACAACCCAACAGTCTGGTCAACCCATTTGGTCTGTGTCCAAAGGGACGACCTCTGCAAATCAAATGTCTTTGACTATATATATGCTTCAGAGGTCTTTTCTGCACAGAGATATTGTGTTTTTATAGGGTTGTTTAGGAAAAGGACCAGTCAAGTGATTAAATGACTACTACAGCTCTTTGCCAGTCTTTTGCTGGGGTATTTGTTTCCTTGGGATGGTCCATGAAAAAATAGCTACACAACACCATAGTTTCTTGTTCTTTGCCTGCTGTATCATCAAAATTTTTATTATTCAGGTTCTTGGAGATAAAACACCAAACAACAGGACCTCAGTCTTGAACTCTGCCCATGCTGGGGTAGGTAATTAGGCAACTTCTTATTTGTGCCAAAAAGACAGGAACAGAAAAAGAAATCCACAGGAAGAGAAGCCTCAGACTGAAACTCCAATTTACCTCAGGAAGCCTAGAATACTTTTCATTTTTCTGCCTCCAGGTTTGTGCAGAAAAAGTGTCATCTGCATTTCTTTATGTAGGTGATACTGTGTTGGTCTCCATCCCTTTCACAGATCCTCACTGCAGGATCACCTTCTCTCTCTTGCTGTTCAGTGCTTACTGCAGTTTATTCTCCAAGGACCCTTATTATTAAATATTATCTCTCACTCCCACTTTCCTTTTTCCTTTCATTTCTGCTTCTCTGACCTATTTACCCCTTTCCTGCATCCTCCCTAAGTTTCTCAGTTTTTCCTCTCATCAACCTCACAGAGTAGAATTTAGCAGTGCATTGGCAGCATACTGAGGCCAAAGGTAGAGTGCCCTTTGGTTTCAAGGGGCTTTGGATTACCAAGTTAAGCTTCAGCGACCACTTGTCCTCTCTGTTGCAAAGCCCTGCATGAGTATTATGCTACAGAAAGCATCATAGCAGAGAAGCTGGGTGGCTCCACCGGCTCAGACTGGAAGGCTATAACCATCTGCCAGTCAGAGAAGGGAAACCCTGGGGCAGAACTTGAACAAAATAAGCCCCATTATTCAGACTGCAAAGGGAAGGAAAACCAGAAGAACTTTGCATTCAGGACTGACATACCAGCAAAGAGTGCTGGCACAGAATAATACTACTACATAATAATAGTAATAATATTTGTACATAAATTATCATTATACACTACAAACTCAGCTTAAATCCCAGTACCATGCTATTCTTTTCCAGCTCCATATCCTCCTCCTGCTATACTTTTTTATTGGCTTACATGTGCTGTGGAAATTAGTTTTATTCTAATTTGGAGCCTTTGAGGAAAGGCTGAAAAAGCATGTACTAGTCCATAGTCATTAAAAAAACTCAAATGACAGTATTTCATCCTGCTTTTGAGGCTAAAATATTAGGCTTTGAAACATGAATCACACGGCTTAGTTGAGGCTGTGAAGAAGCTTAGGATCACAGTGTTAGTTAAAAATAAGCTTTAATACATAAAGCTGAGGAAGAGGGAGCATAGAGAATACCTCAGAAGTCAAAGTACATCTGTGGAGCAGCTCTGAGTTTGTGTGTACTGTACTGCTCTGTTTTTAACCCAGATACTGTAGGGATTCGCCAAAGGGTAAGGCTGAGAACCTGGGATAGTTTAGAGGGAGGTGGTGGGTGGCATGTAAAGGAAACAGTGTGTAATGTCATGAAGAGTTAACTGTTTGCAATGTCTTTCAGTTTGCAGAAGAACAAAAGATATATTGCTTCACAGTCTCTCACCCTTGCTGTTTTTAATATATTTTTTCTTCTTCTTCCCCATGCGTTGTAAATCCCATATTGACAAGCAAAAATGAATGTTATAAAACATCTTCTAAGAGTTCCATACTGAAATATCCCTTGCACTGTCATAAGTTTCCAGTTGCTCTGAGTGTTCTATAGTTTAAATACAAGCCAAAACCAATTCACACAGGGATACACGTCAGCTACATACACTGAAGGGGAAAAGAGGATGAAAAACACACCTTCAGTCATAATTTAGATAACCTTAGTAAGGGTGCTATCAACCCTTCTCACAGGATCAAGTCTCTGCTCTGCTCAAGAC
The DNA here is from genome assembly GCA_013396695.1 of Sakesphorus luctuosus. Taxonomy (NCBI): domain Eukaryota; kingdom Metazoa; phylum Chordata; class Aves; order Passeriformes; family Thamnophilidae; genus Sakesphorus; species Sakesphorus luctuosus. The sequence continues at coordinate 124,453 of VWZD01011596.1, forward strand.
TGGTCCTGAGTTATTCATGATTTGCAGAACAGTGGATTTTGTTAGGGTCGCCTGATTGCCTTTCACAGCTGTGTTTGAACAGCTCTGGCCCTCTCCCTTGCTATTGGCCTGTGCAGGAGTCATGTGGAAAGGCTATTACAAGCCTCCACAAGGGAAGGCCATGAAAACTACACTCTGGAGAACTGATTTCAAAAGCTCAGTTAATTCCCCAAAGGAAGCCTAAGGTAAAACAATAATCATCACCTAGTTCCCCTCCCACCCATCTGAGCACAGGTTCCTGATTATCAGGCTGGCTGCAGGGAGAGGTTGTGCTGCTGCTTCGACCTCCTTCTCAGCCAGTGCCACTCAGCTCCTTATCATAACAGCATGAAGCCACCTGATTCTTGGACTGCATTTAAAAATAGTATCCATTTATCTCTCTTTTTTTTTCTTTTTAAAGCAAACTTCTGCAATATACATTGATATTTATAGCTGAGATCCAGGCAGCACAGTTGTAATTTAAGGAGAATACCTAAGGTGCAATACTGATAATTTCTGCGATAGGCAGCCCATTGTTCATAAAATTAAGGTAGCAGAAAAATGGTAGCAAAAGGAGCATGTAAGTATCCAGCTTGATGATCTCAACTCCATTTGCACTCTGCTCTGAGTGAGTTCCTACAGGGAGGAGAAGGGGCTTAAAGGCATAGTCCTCAGACAATAGCACTCTCAGAATGGTTAATTATAGTACAAAGCCCTAAGAAACTTAAGTGGATTTTGCATGGCTTTATGGAAAGTGGAAACTATTCTCTTTACCATTTGCCAAACCACACACATATTACAGCATAGCAGATAGAGTTTCAGCGCTTTTGCAAAACCAGGTTACACATCAATTTAATTATTTCACTTGCTATGTGAAAGTGTCACACAAAAAGCTCTCAAAAACAGCAGAAAGGGGAAAAAATATTTTGTGAAAGGCTTTCCAACTGCCTTCCTCAAGGGAAAATCTTCCCCAGCCATGAACACAAACATGCTCCCATGTGGAACAAGAGGGAAGATTACTATCTTGACCTACCATCTCATATATGCGCCCTTGCCAACCACTAAGGTTATGCCTTATAGTCTTTCATCCAAAGGGGTGGCCACAGAGGAGACTATAAAATGAAGTGTTATTTGCATCTCATTCTTTCTTTTTAGAGGTAAATAGGAAACATGGCAAAAAATAAGGTTCTGAGTATTACGGTTTCAAGATTTACAGTCGAATGGAAGAGAGGCAAAAGAAGGCCAGAAAGCTCACAGGCAGAGACATAGTTTATGTATATCTACAGTATTTTTAGGAAGGTCAGTGCTGCTGATTAAACTATGCAGCCTTCATTAATGAACTGCTAAAAATATTAAAAAGTCAGCCTGATGTCATCCAGGACATGCTACCTGAGACCTTATTAGAACTTAGATATGTGGGTAACTGATATATATGTTGATGGGGGACAACACGGTCAAGAGATTAAAATCAATGTAATGAAAAGATGTGCCTAGCTTCATAAATCCCCTTTTCTCTGGGCTTGCCTAGCCTGGAAAAGGGGGACTTAAGAGGAGACCTTATCGGTCTCTATAACCACCTGAAACAAAGTTGTAGTAATGTGGGGGTCAGACTCATCTGCCAAGTCACAAGTGATAGGATGAGAGGAAAGGGCCTCAAGTTTCACCACGGAAGATTTAGAGTGGATATTAGGAAATATTTCTTCCTTGAAAGGGTTGTCAGGCATTGGAATAGACTACTAGGGAAGTAGCTAGGTCACTGTCCCTGGAGGGACTTACACGTTCATATGTGGCACGGGAGGATATGGTTTAATGGTGGACTTGGTAGTGCTAGGTTAGTGGTTGGACTATGATCTTAAAGGTCTTTTCCAATCTAAATGATTCTTTGATTTGAGAAGTAGTCCTACTGAAATAGCTTAGTCAAAAGGGCTAGTTAGTGAATAAATCTAAACATTGTATATGAAGACTTTCAAGGCTGTTTCTCAAGTGTGACACGGCATCAGAGGAGGTATCTGGTTCCTGGAATACCACCAACAGGGAGTGAAGAAGCTAAACCACAAAATCTATCCTTTAAGATATATGTAGTTTGGAGACAGTCTGAGACCAATACTTAACAGGCTGTGGCAGACTCTAGCTGCCCCAGGATTTCCTAACTAGATAGGCTTCTTATAGCTCCCCAAATAGACACAGGTTGCTGTATATGTAAATAGAATGGTTATTTTGGTTAAATAGAGCTTAGCTGTTTCTGATACAGTCATTTATTTGTCAAGTCTGTTTTATGTTAATTTAATTATAAGAAAATTGAAAAGTGTTATACATAGCTAAGCCCTTAAGGCTGGTTAATCTATTTGGATTGTAACAAATATAATTTTTATTAGCTCAGGCTATTTGGATGGTAACGAGTCTAACCTTTCATTAGACATTACAGACACTGAATTATAGCCTATTTTATGTTAAAACCAGCATTTAGTTCAATAAAAGAAAAGTTCTTTTATCTATCATTGTGTTAAAGAATTGCTGTATTAATGAGGATGCAGTAGGCATCCACAAGCAAGGATTCCCTCCTTTCTGGATGTGCATGGAAAACTGTCCAAGTAAGTTACAGGGCCTAATGTAAATCAGGATGTGATGATTTTTTTTTAACTTTTTGTGAAAATGACTGTATGGGAAAATATTGTTATAGGCATAAATAAAATAAAACACACCCAAATAACCATTTACTGTCCCAGTAAAATCCTGCACAACAGGGAGAAAAGAAAAATAAATCAAAACAAAGCCCCTAATCAAATTAATTCCACCTGAAATAAACAAAATAAACTTAAGAAAAGCCTCCAAAATAAGCTGGTAAACAACTAGTATAAATGCCTATCGACACTGCCTTAATTGCAAATTGAATGTGAGTCAGCAGTGCCCTGGCAGCCAGAAGGGTCAACCGTGTCCTGGGGGACATCAGGCAAAGCATCACCAGCTGGTCAAGGGAGGGGGTTGTCCCGCTCTGCTCTGCATTGGGGTGGCCTCATCTTGAATATTGTGTGGAGTTTTGGGCACCACAAAAAGGTATTCAGTTATTAAAGAGTGTCCAAAGGAGGGCAATGAAGGTGGTGAAAGGCTTTGAGAGGAATCTGTAAGAGCAGCAGCTGAGGTCACTTAATCTGTTCATCCTGGAGAAGAGGAGACTGAGGGGAGACCTCATAGCAATCTGCAACTTCCTCATGAGGGGAAGAGGAGGGCCAGGCACTGATCTCTTGCCTGTGGTGATCAGTGACAGGACCTGATAGAATGGCCTGAAGTTGTGTCAGGGGAGGTTTAGGTTGGGTATTAGAGAAAGGCTCTTCACTCAAAGGGTGTTTGGGCACTTGAACAGGCTCTCCAGGGAAGTGGTCACAGCATCAAGCCTGACAGAGTTCAAGAAGCATGTGGATAATATTCTCAGGCACATGGTGTGACTCTTGAGGATAATCCTGTGCAGGGCTAAGAGTTGGATCCTATGATCCTTTTGGATCTCTTCCAACTCAGCATATTCTGTGGTTCTTTGAATTTCTAGGAGAGAATTCAATGTTAGACACAAATACACTAATTGTTTTAGATCTTTCAAGATAAAAATGGCCTCACTATTACTCAGAGTTTTCACATTCTTAACAAAATGCAAAATGCCCTGCAAAAGTTGAGGTTCTTCTCACATTACCATTGTGCAAATTCTGACTCCCTTTTAGCAGTGGGGCTTTCTTTATGTTTCGGAATGCTTCTTAAAACTCAGACTCCTTAAAAAAATCCACAACACAATAAAACCCTTTCAAAAAGTCCCAACGGGGAAGAAAAACCAACCCAACTTGTGAAACTCGTGGAAGTACATGTTTTCACCAGAAGTTTTTCTGGAGACCTGGTTGGGGTATTGTGCCGAGCCTGAACAGCTGTACTCCTGAACCTTGTGTTGCTATAATAACATGGAGAGAATGAATGTTTTTACTTTTAAGAGGGACATGTGCTTTTCATTTTACCAAATTTCAAGCATCTCTATAAAGAGATTATATTATATAAAGAAAATACCATTTCACACTCTTGAGTGTTCTTTGCATTTCTCATGATGTGTTTTCTGAGTGTTGATCAACCACTTCTAGCTGGACCCTGAAAACTGTCTTAGCAATGCTAGGGGAAAAATGTTAGACACATTATTACCAAGGATAAAACTGTCCACATATCTGATTTTTTTTTCTAGGGACATTTTTAAAGATTTAACCAAAAAATTAATGAAAAAAAATAGATCTCCCATTTGGTAAGAGGGAGAATAGCTCATACTTTTTATAGGGAGTTTTGACTTTTCCTATTATATCTGCCACAATGACATGTATAAGGAATGTGTACAACGTTGTAAAAGAGAACAATTGATACCTGAGCTGCTTTTTAAAATTTGTTTACATTTTGAAATTTTCAGGGAAACTTCATCCTCTTTGAGATAACCCATGGCTTTCTAAATATATGAACAATTTGTGTTTTCAAAAACTCTTGAAAGAGAATATTCATTTGATTGAATTTTAAGGACAATAAAAGTGTAAGAATTATTTGAGAGTGAAACACTAAACATTAGTGTACAGAAATGCTGTTATTTGAGCAACTCTAATTTTGATAACTGTATTTTTCATGGGATAAATTACTTTTAAAAATGAAACACCAAGAAGGTACAGATTTGAGAATGACAAACCTGATGTGAAGATGGTTTCTGAGGGACTCCTCTGGTTGTGGAAAGGATTCAGAAAGAGAACAAGGTGAAAATGATATTGAGATAGTGCAGGAAAGGGCTGGGAAGGGCAGGGGGGCAGGTCGGATGTCAGCAACAGTGAAGAAGAAAATCCTTAAATCACAGACACAACAAATTTCCATCATTTATTTTCTTCTCAATAGCAGATCGGAAGAAATGCATCCACATTTCCAAACATACATGACTTTAGTGATGCCCCACACAATCAATGCCCTCTCACCCTATAGCTTCCAAGAGAAAGAAAAAGCAGAGGACACTTAAGCTTCTCCCCATGAGGGTAACTCTGCAAAGAACAAACTTTCCCTGCCTATTTTATTTTAAAACAAGCTGCAATCTCTGCTCAGGATACCACTCTGCAAAACTTACATTGTTCAACTAAAGAATATAAAACAGCAGAAATTTTCTATCTATGAATGAACAGTATTTACTTCTCCAGTCCTGTTCAGTACTTTTAGATCAGGTTGGGGCTTTTTATTTTGGGAAAATGACTTTTTCATTACAAACTGCAGAGCTTTGCAAGGTGGTATTTCTTTGAAATTTGGAGGAAGTTTCTTGATCTTTCTTTCCTGTTTTTCATTACATTACTTGTAGTCTGAAATACATACTTTTTTATATTCTATTAAAGTCATAAACAGTGAGCCAAGTACAAAAATCTCTTAGTACAAAAGATATCTCCAATCAATGCAACACCATCAAAAATTTTTGCCTTGCACTCTGTTAAGCCTAAAGAGAAATTTCCATGAAAGGACCACAGTACAGTAAGCTCATATCCTACTTTACCGTGAACAGCTGTTTAGGTAAAGCAATATTTACACTTTTCTTTCTTCAGTCTATATAATGCCTCCCTCCATAATAAAGCACATATACAGTGCACTGCAATGTATTCACTATAGCTGTGTTATCATTAATTCTCCATGAAAACACTTATATTGCCAGTATTTTCACAAGACAGTATTTAGCTATTCAAATTTTCACAGGATTTTATTTCCTTGGTATCAATCCCCCTAAGCAGGGAACTGCCCCATCACAGGAAGATTTTAGCTGTGTTGTTAATAGCCAAGGAGTCACAGCAAAACCATTGTGGTGAAGCAGATAATTTATAATACCAAATTTTATCCATAAAACCAAATGCTTACCTTGTGTTAGGGGAGGTTAATTCACAGTTGCACTTTCTGTGGCTGGTTGCTTCTCTGCCTATTGGAAAATACAGAACAAATTACTTCTCTGTTTGCATCTCTGTTTGCACTTTGGTATATTTGTATGTGCTGTGGCCAAATAGGTTCTTTGCAATGTTCTGAAACAAACTATTTCTGCTACTCCAGGCAACCATACAGTCCAAGACCTGAGACCACTGTTTGTCACTGAATGGCAGCATGGTGCTCAAGCTTTCTATGTAGTCAGGATTTAAAGTTTTGTATTATGGTTCTGCGCTTCCAAATCTACCTGGTCTCGCTCCTCTGTGTGATTTCTGTTGAATAAGACATGCTGTTTGTCTGCTGTGGGGCTGAGGTGGACAAGTAGTACTGTTTGCTGTTCATCTCAGAAACTCCATTGGTACAGACTTCCCAAGTGACATGCTCACAAAAGCTGGCTGCAGATATGTTGCCTGAGAATTATGGGTGAGTGGTAGATATTTATGAGAGTAAGCAGCTATTAAAAAGAATATTGACTAATATTCATGCATGTTTGGGTGCATACAAGAGGATCTCTTCTTTAGTAAATCTTGCCTATTAACACAAAGGTCATAATGACAGAATTTACTATGAAACCACAACCTGAAACTTTTCCTTGGATTATGTTTTTCTTATACCTTGTTCCAACAGGACATGCCTATCCAAATCTTACCACCCTCTCTGTCATTATTTCTCTTTGTTTCTCTTATATCTGAGCACCATTGGCTCACGGGTCACAGACTGGACATCTCTCACTAGTGGGTTCCACAAGGCTCCATCTTAGGCCCTGTACTCATCATCGTCTTCATAAATCATTTGGACACAGGACTGGAAGGGATATATAGCAGGTTTGCAGATGACTCAAAACTGAGAGGAGCTGTTGACTCCATCAAAGGCAGGGAGGCCCTGCAGAGAGACCTCAACAAATTAGAGGATGAGCAATCACCAATCATATGGAATTCAACGGAGGAAAATGCCAGACCCTGCACCTGGATGAGGCAACCCTGGATGTTTGCACAGACTGGGGAATCAGATGCTGGAAAGCAGTGCCATGGAAAGGGACCTGGGGGTCCTGGCCGATGGCAAGTTGAATGTGAGTCAGCAGTGCTCTGGCAGCCAGAAGGGCCAACCATATCCTGGGGGACATCAGGTAAAGCATCACTGAGGTTGGAGGGAGGGAGTTGTCCCGCTCTGTTCTGCATTGGGAAGGCCTCATCTTGAATATTGTGTGGAGTTTTGGGCACCACAGTATAAGAAAGATATTCAGCTGTTAGAGAGTGTACAATGGAGGGCAACAAAGTTGGTGAAGGACCTTGAGGGGAAGCCGCATGAAGAGCAGCTGAGGTCAATTGGCTTGTTCAGCCTTGAGGAGACTGAGGGGAGACGTCATTGAAGTCTACAACTTCCTCCTGAGGAGAAGAGGAGGAGCAGGCACTGATCTCTTGTCTGTGGCGATCAGTGACAGGATCTGATAGAATGGCCTGAAGTTGTGTCAGGGAAGGTTTAGGCTGGGCAATGGAACAGGCTCTCCAGGGAAGTGGTCACAGCACCAAGCCTGACAGAGTTCAAGAAGCATGTGGATAATATTCTCAGGCACATGGTGTGACTCTTGAGGATAATCCTGTGCAGGGCTAAGAGCTGGATTCTATGATCCTTTTGGGTCTTTTCCAATGCAGCGTATTCTATGATTCTGTGACAAAATGAACTCGGTTTATTATCGAGTCAGCAAAAACTTTGTTTTCACTTTCCCAGCTGGATCAACACCTACCAGAAGGGTGAGGAATCAGGCAAGCACCACTAGATGTAAAAAGAAGCATAGTTGTGATAGTGAAAAAAACCATGTACTTTGACTCACTGGTAGGCTTCTCACACAGAAAACTCCTCTTCTTGGTCATATCTGGAAGGCATTGTAGTACTTGGATGCTCAAATAAGAGGCATTAAAAAGGACAATAAATTATATAAATATTACTGTCATTATTTTCCATCCTAGTGCCATTTGTACTCACCAAGTAGCTCCCTCAGACCCCTTGGGCGTAATATCTGAAATAAAGAATGAAGAGAGGACATAACCTTTTGAGATCAACCATAAATGATACTAGTCTTGAAACAGAACTGCTTGGGTCAACCCCATTTCTCATTTCAGACTGCCTGTAGACTAAAACAAGTTCTATTCTTCTTAAGCTGTTTATGAGCACGAGCTTAATTTACAAACCAGAAGGATGAAATACATGGTCATTAAAAAAAATAAATCTGAAAACAGTCTAAAACCTTTTTGCAGCAGAGGTAGAGCTTCATGAAATCAATTGGGGTCAAAGAATCCAGCAGGCTCCTGAAGCAGAGGTGCCTGGAGATAAAGCAGTAAAGGAGGACAAAATTTGTAAGTTGTGTGGGTGATGAGTGGACAGGATAAGCCTTGGTATAATGCTGATACCCACTGGTCTAAGCCAACCAAAGGCATGACTGGTGAAATTAGGATTTTGATTCAACTTTCCCTGGGATTTCAAACACTAAAGTTCAGAATTTGTGACATCACAAGTGCACCACTAACATGGCATTGTTTTGATTACTCCTACTTTTTGCACAAAGCCCCAAACCAATCAAGAGCAAGTGAGCACAATGATTTCTGTGTGTTTCTTGATACAAGAAACTGGCTGATCACTTTCTAGGGAAAAAGGTATTGTGTATACTTCTGTTTGTACAGGGTTTCCTTGGCAGTACATGTTGTGCACTCACCGTGGAATAATACAATTCATCATTTCAAATGGTGACTTTCAGACTGTCAGTGGTATCTTGTGGAATTACAGCAAGGAAAACCTCCTTTCCTAAGGCTGATGTAGACATTGTGGCGGACCCTTCCAAAAAGTGGCATGTAATAATATATGAATCTTGTCTACCAGCACCTTGAATAAAAGCCTCATGATTGCCACTTTAGTAACAAAAATTTTGTGCCTAAATCTGTCAAAGAGGGCTAGATGACAAGAGGGAATCTCCCAGCTGTCACAAGACTGAGAGACGGTGTGGTAGGCTGGTATATGATAGACATGGGGATAATGAGAGCCTGTGCACCTTCCCCTGCTCTCTCTCCGTGAGCATTTGGAGGCATTCAGTGGAAAACAAATAAAAATTGAGCTTCAAATTTCTAGAGTAAGTAGTTATATGAGCTCAAGAACTCTTGGTTCTTGGTTTTTTTTAGATAATTTCTAAGCAGAGAGGACGATTGGCTGAGCTGAATAGGCACTGTGAAACACTGGACTATGGTGAGCTTGCTCAGGTAATAGGACTCGTGTTAAATAGGTATTTGATGAATTTTGCAGAGACTCATTCAGTTTCAAATTCAAGTGGAATAATTTCAGATGCATGTTGTGAAACTTAAATTATCCTCAGAGATGATGCCAGTGTCCTACTGCTGTTGTAAGCTTCTCCAGTCACCATGTCTCCAAGGCTTGGCTCAGGAGATTGTATTGACTATTGCCCTTTCTAGCTCCAGAAATTTATGTCTTACAAATACTGATTTATTCTTAAAATCAAGTGGAGGCTAAGTTGCAATAGTCAGAGGAACTCTGTGTTATTTAGCAGTGCTGGTGTTGGGACACCAGATCTCAGCAGAGATGGGAAGCTATTCTGGGAAGCACTTCTGGGAAAGACCAGAAAAAACCCAAACCAAAAACCTTATTGAGGTCCAGGGAAGAGTATTGGCTGCATGTGGGTGGATCTTAGTAATGAGCTTATAAGATAAAAAGGTATGAAATGCATCAAGGATTTTTCAAATGTCCTTCTTTCAGGAATTTAGTATTTATATAGTTGAAATACTACTGTGGAAATGAAAAATTTTGAAGATTCAGCTGTTTGTAAGCTGCTAAAAGTTTGTTTGACCCTATCTGTAAGACAGCTTGTGACATTTCTTTTGGAAGATAATGTAGGTGAAACAGATCTTTTTCAATGAGATGGTTATAAGGAGCAGTATATGATATATTATAGGGAGGAGTTGAGGGCTTGTGTCAGTCATTTGAAGAATGAAAACAACCAATGACAAAGCACTGGAAACAGTAATTTAAAGAGGGATCAGAATATAATATCAAAATAGATGAGTGAACTAGAAAAGAAGGGATGAGGTATAATTGTGCAAATTGCAAAGTCATGTACTTGAGGTCTAATAACAAGAATCTGTTATAGGCTGACAATTCATCATTTTTAAATGACAGGAGAGGGGAATACCTAGGATAATACCAGCTGATAACAGCAAGCCTGTGAACTTCAGATTGATATGACTGTGAAAAGTGCAACTCAAATCCCCAAATATGTCATGTGGGGTATTTTCAGGAGGGATCGAGAAGTATTAGTGCTTCTCTGCAGCTGAGACTTCAGCTGAAAAATTGCATACAGTTTGATTCACTTATATTCAGCAAAGAACACACTTGGATGTTCACAGGAACAGAAACCATACTTTTTACAGGAGATCTGCAGTAGCTTAGCCTTACAAAGTGAAAACTACTGGAGAATGTTTTTGTTTTATAAATAAAGTTCAATATAAGTTTAAAAACACAAAGGGAAAATGCTGTTTAAGCAAAAAGAAAAAGAACATTATATGCACAAGAAGAAAATTGATTAAGATGGTCACAAATATAAGGTCTTAATAGGCTGCAAAATGGGAAGGTGGTTTCTGACAGGCAGGAGAAGACACAAGTGGAGGAAGAGTCTTCGATGCTTATGCGTATGTTCCTCATTCAAAGGCAGTATGAGTGCCTCTGTGCACACTGCATTTTGCCATGAAGTCCGTTATATATCATCTTGTAAATTAGAAGGGTTGTTTAAAAAAGATGTAGTGAAACTAAAAGCACCTTTGGAAAAAACATACACATTTCATTTGAAAGAATGTCAAATGTTAAGTCAATTTTCAAAACTGGTCTAGCTTTTTCATAACAAATAGCTAAAGCCTGTGCTTCAACTGCCAAGCTGATCCTAGCTAGGTAGCAACAAACAGGTGTTGAGCTTCAATCAGTATCTTTGGAAGACAAAGAAAACACTTAAAGTATATAATCAGCATTTTAGTCTAGTGTGGCAATTTTTACTATTTTTTTTATCTGTGTGTGTAAATTGAAACTGGACAAAATGCATAGAAAATCTTAGGTAAACAAGGGCTTCAAGTGTACATTGAGATGCATATATGTTTGAATACTTATGAAAAAACTTGGGAAGAGAAAAAAAATATCCAGATCTGCATACACCTGCATATTTAAAGTGTGATTCCTTCACACAGGATATGGTGTTTCCTTTCAGCTGTACCACATAAGCAAAACAATGAAGAATACTAATAATGAAATAAACAGCAGATACAGTATAAAGTAGATTTTTCTTCTTGGGACTCTCATTTATACTAGATAATTTGCAATTAATACTTTATGAAAATTGCCTGTTTTGTATGCATGAGCGGACAAAAAGCTTCCTAAGAGCATCATTGTTTCCTTAACGAAAGATACAATGCCAGTGACATTATCAGTATTATACACTTGAACCACAGTTGGTGGAGACGACATCTTCTATAGTGTGCTGTCATGCATTTAGGACTAAATCTTATTGCAGCAAGTGGATGTTTTGCCACTGAATTCAAAAGGATACAGATTTGGCCCTCATTACTTGCCTCCATTTCTCCATCTAATTAAAGCATTTGAATGCTGACAGGTCACTGGAATGAATGCCCAATTAATTACTGATTTGTTCATCATAGCCATAGCTTGAATGCTATGAGTTTATACTGTAGGCTCAAAATGATTTCTCCTTGGATTTGAGCTATGCTCTAAATAATCAGACACTTTTGCATGGCACAAAGAAAACCCCAAATACATGAATTTTAAAAAGTATGTTAAATTTGAAAATTAAAAATGTATTTGGGATATCAGAAGAGCTTTTTCTAGTACATATGCCACATACAGATGAATGTTATACACAAGGTGCACATTGTACAGTAAGTTGACTTTTCTGTGAGATATATTAACAAATATGCAAATTATAAAGAATGTCAGAGCACTAAAGAAACATCTGCTAACCAAAGAAAAAAGTAATGATAATGATGATAAATAAGGAAAGACAAAAGTAAGTATTGTTTGAGATGGATTTTCACCCAGCTGTGCCTTACTATAAAGGAGTTATGAAAGAAGACTACCCTTTTAGCTGACTATCTCAAACAGGTTTAGAAAGCAATTTTTAAGTGTTGAAAGTCATTCTTGTGACAATGTGTTTTCTTCCTTTCTGTTATTTTGAAGTTCTTTGTGAATTCACCCTCTCATCAGGAAAGCAGGGTGCTGCAAGGAAAATTGATATTGTGGAGTATTTCAGCATTTGGAAATATGGCTTTGTTCATATTAGAAGCAACTGCCAGAACATAAACCAGCAAAGACATTCTTTGCAAGGCAACTCTTACTCCAAGGCTGTTCACCAGGAAGTCTCCCTAACAACATAAACAGGAAAGCTCTGAAGTCCCTGAAGCAATCTGTTTGAAGAACTGCTCTGTATCACAGACTCAGAGCAACCAGCATCTCCCATGACATGTTTTCCAAGAAGCTGGGCAGATGACCTTGCAGATGAGATGGAGGACAACAAGGGCACCCTGGAATTGTTTCAGCCACCTCAAACCACTGAGTTTCACTGATTCCAATGGAATTCAAAGTACACAGTACTCAGGTTAAGAGAAAAAAACACTTGAGCTGGCATCATGACAGGCACAATTTGGAACCATTTAGGAGCTGGAGTTGCAAACTTATTTGTATGGTGAATCAAAGTCAAGATACCTTTAGATATTTTTATGTGTAGCAATTGTGTCATTCACGTTATACAATACCAACACCTTGACTGTGAGGAGTATGTGGGTGAATGCAACTGACTTTAGTGCTTGTTCTATACATTGGAGGTCAACAATCACCATTAGAAGATGAAATTGGACAAATACAGTGGCTAAACGATTCTAACATTCTACTTTTACATTTTAGAATTAACTCTAACTTCAGTATTTATAGCAATACATTATTTTTGTGTTCCTAGTTAGTTTCACTTCCAATAACAAGCTAACTGCCTATAACATGTTATGTATGGCTGTGCATATTATCACCTTCTCATCTGCCCCCTCATGTCCTTACATTTCAAATAAGTTTAATTATCATTTCACAAAACCTTGCTCAGTAATAAAAACTGTCTAAACTTTCTCTCTGACAGCCTGCAAGACCTTTCCCTGCATGTAAAAACATGGCAACCCTTTAGGTGTCATTCAAAATACCTTCCCTGTTTTTTCACTCTCCGTAATATCCACCATCTTATATAGGGTCCTTATCATCAGATTGCTCGTGGTTCTATCATTTATGGTCAGTATGAAGATAATGCTAGCTCAATTCCAGCAATCTCTGACATTTAAATCTTCTATCATATATAATGAAGAGCCTCATTTTATTTCCTTATCCCCACGGAGGAATACACAGTGCCTAAGATGCCACTTTCAGAAATGGTTTGGGGTAGTTTGCAGATCTCCAGAAGATCTAAGAATAACATTTAAAACAGTAGATTTTAAAATAAAATTCAAAATATTATCTTATTCATACTGAAGAGGGCAAATGAAATTAAGCGCATGATGTACATGGCAGAGAATTTCTTTCAGGCATATTAATTCATTGTCTAAATAGACTGTGATACCTAACGATATTACAGTTGTTACTAACAATTGCATGATAAAACCATCCTGAGCTTCAGTGAAATGTAGGTATATTGACCCTTGAAAGTATCCTTGCAGCTTTTAAAGCATATATATACATACACTTTTCCCTTTTCCCCCACTACTTCTGAGGTAAGGAATAGAGCAAGCATCAAATTCCAACACAGGTTAAAGATCTCAACCATTATGTAGGTACAGTTTTGTTATGCAAATTTGTGTAAATCAAGACTCCAGCAGTTATTTGGCTCCTAGTTTCCTGCTATTTCTGAAATGGTTTAATGCAGACAAAACATCAAGATGAGCAGAGTGATTTCCCATGGTCATATGAGTTGCTAAAAGCTCATATGGGTATGAGAAATGGTAGAAGACCTTGTTATTGCTTCAGTGTCCACAAGGTGTCTGTGCCCTTTATGAAAACTTTTTTCTTTAGGTACAAAACATAAATTTTCAGCTAGGTAGTCAAAAAGTCTCATGTCAGATCTAAAAAACAAATGCAGATTTTAGAGTACTTTTCCCCAGACAAGAGCTTTAGCAGTTTGCCTGTTCATGAACACTTCAGAAAGTCTGGATAGGAGTAGATTGACATTGTAAGATTTCTTACACTTAGTAAATTAGCCGTTTTAACTTAAGTCTTTCTAAAGAAAGATCTTTTTCAGCTGTGAAAATGGGGATTGGATGGATGGCATATACTCACCTTCTATCTTTGTCCAAAAGTCATAGTGAATGTAGAACACTTAAAGTTTCAACAAGTCTGTGTAATATTAGCTAAAATATTCCTTCTTGCTTAACACAATGTTAGCAGAGTAAATATCTTAGTGCTCCGTAAGACTCTTCAAATAGAATTGCACAGAGAATCTTACAAAAATTAAAGTCCTGATTTTGGCTTATTTCCTAACTAGTTTTACAAACTCAGTATATCAACGCAGAAAATTTGGGAATGTTTCAGTTACTCTTCCCAAATGTCAGTGTAGTGAACCAAATTTTTTGTTTGCTCACAATACATGTGAAACAGATACTTCCTCCATCTCCATTTATAAATTTGTAATCCCTTTAATGTTATTTGCTAATACTGTAACAATTTGTTCGTTATACCTGAAGCAGTAGAGTAGTCTAAGTAGTAGACTAAGTACACATAAGTATTACTATTGCAAAAATACAATTTAGGTCACTCAGCAAATTCCAAAAGCATTTAGAGTTTTCTTATACTCAAAGAACAGCAGTGGTGAAAACATTTGAGGATCTATAAGGAAAAGAAGTATAGTGGGACAGTATGAGAATGATCAGCCTAGAAAGGTCACCACCAGCTCTCCTAGCACTCATGGAGGCAGTCTGGCCTCAGAGACTCTGCGAGTCAAGTTCCCTCAAGCTCCCTCAAGTTTCCTGAGTCAACCTTCATTGACAGTTTGTCCTTCTACTCCTCCCTGAACTTTGCCTCCAACAGAGGAAGCTGGAAGACCTAACAGGTAAAGACTAGAGCAAAGAAGGTACCAGTATCTCAGCTTTGCTTGTGTTTGCTTCTACTAATTTGTGCACAAACACCACCACCAGCATGTGTTCCCCCCCACCCCCCTCCCAATTCTGCAACATGCAACAGTTCCACTTATTTCTTTTACAACCTTGGAATACTAATGTAGTGATAGAAGTGGTAGAAGATTTTCTTGTTATCAAAGGATCACAGAATGACTGAAGTTGGAAACATCTGGGGGTCATCTCATCTAACCACTCATGCTCAGTCAGGGTCATCTGCTTCAAGGATGTTGACTTCCCACCATTTCTGAGCAGCCTGTTTCAGTCCTCCATCACTCTCACAGTGGGAAAGTGTTTCTTAATATTCAGACAGAGCCTGCTTTGTTTCAGTTTGTGCCCATTGCCTGTTGTCCTGTCACTGGATACCACATAAAATAGCCTGCCTACATCTGCCCAATAGCCTCCCTTCAAGTATCCACATACCTGGATGAGATCCTGCCTGAGCATTCTCTTCTCCAGGTCTCTCACCTTCTGATCGTATGAAAAGTGAGACCTCACCAATGCTGATCACCTCCCTTGATGTGCTTTAATTATGTTGCCTACTGCGCCCTGGGATATCATACCCTGGTAGACATCAACTTTTTAGTGAGTTTTGGCTTTCCTAATCCAATCACTAAACAGTCAAAGTTTAAAAATTCCTCTTCTGTGTCCTATCCTTGTTCTACCTTCTATATTATCCTTTTTTTTTCTACACTGAAACTCAGTCACATGTTTCCTGTTTAGCCAGTCTAGTCTGCTGATATACTTGTTTTCCTGAGTTAGATGTTGATCCGTAATTGTGCTTGGAGGAGTTTGTACTCCAAGGCCTTTCAGCTTTCCAGAGGTTCTTCAGCCTTCAGGGGTGCCTCCCATGTGATCCCATGTACTAGTTCCCTGAACAAGGTGTATTTTGCTTTTCTGAAGTGCAGGGTCTATTTCTGCTACTCCCTTGCTGATCTTAGGATCTTGGGCCCCACAATTTCATTGTCACTACAGTCAGGGCCACTGTTGATTGTCATGTCCCCAAGTTCTTCCTTGGATATGAGGAGTAAATTTAGCTGAGATTTAAAAGATCCAGTCATGACTTGTGACTGGAATTAATACTTGTGAAATTATATGTTACAATCTCATATGCATAACAACAAATTGGTATTCCCAAAATTCTTTAGACAGGCCTAGTCTTCTCACTATGGGAAGAGTAGGGCCTGTCATGAAAATACCCTACTGCTAATATCACTGGAAAAAAACCCCTGCCCTTTACTCTTACCTTTATTAAAAATACACAGAAAAATGCCAAATGGAAGAATTAAATGGGAATTTACTTGATTCTTAAGATTATTTTGATTTTCATAAACATTTTTTTTTCTCACATATGTAGAGTTGGGAGAAATCTATAGGAAACTTTAGGAAATTTTTTGTATCCACTGACATTCTAGTTGAAGTTAGAGCAAATCAGTATTATTTTGTGACCATTTTTTTCTAATTTCCTCCCTTCTCAGCAGGTGAAATGTACTGCCAGTTAGAGACTTACAGTGTTCAGCATCCATTCTGATGCAAACCAAAAAAAGCAGGTCTCTTGCTGGCTGGGGACAATGAAGTCATTAATCAAAATCACTCTGCATCTCCACTGATGAGGAGAAAAAAAAGTCTGTCTACTATCAGCGTGCAAAACTAAACAAGAATCACTGGGCTATGACTTCAGAAAAGGAGGTAATATGGAACAAGTTCTAGGGAAAATGATAGGAGGGGAAGCACTTCTCCAAACCTCAGGATCCTGGGGCTGACCTTTGGATTTCATGGTAATAGTTTCAAGGCTACCTTGAGGTATTACTGATTCTTAAGAGCCACAAGAAGTCCTTCTGATGATGGTAAGCAATACCTGGGGCAGAGAAACTTGTAGTAAGTTGCTCTCCAGTAGTTATACCATCCAAACACCTTTGAAGTGGAACTTGCAGTGAGGGAAAGGGGAAAAGCCATTACTACAGGATTTCTGTACATCAGAGAAATCCTCAAAGGGATGCCTAAGCTGACTTTAAGGCTGCTTTGTGCTGCTACTATTGCACAGAACAGGATGAATTCCCCTATGAATCTGTCTTATAAATATTCTGAGGAGATAATCTTGAATTCTTCAAAGTGTTTTAATGTGGAAATATTTTAAAAGGCATGTGAAATTCTACACACATGTTTCTGGTCTAGTCCTATCATTCTAGGGTTGTTCTATGGGACCTTACAGCTGAATACCTTGGAAAATGCCAGTGAGACTGATAGCTAGTGATCAATAGTAAGTAACAGACTTTCCATGGAATATCCCTATCCACAGCAGAAATCATCTGCATTTAAGTCACATTGGGAAGGAAGAACACGAAGAAGTTTTGCTGCATTTCCACTTGCCACCTGTCTGACTTTAAACAACCTTCTTAATGGTTTTCATATAAGTCAAATCACCAATTTATCTACATGATATTTTTTTGGTCATGTCTTCTATCTGCTGGGCAGTTGTAAATAGGAGACATAGAGTATTACAAGACTTACTGGATAGCACCAACCTCTGCAGAACTTAACCTTTCTTTGATTAAACCAACAAGCAAACTCACAAACAGCTGTTTTCTAATCTCCAGAAAGCAAAGCCTTAAAAAAAAAACACACCAAAAACCAGATTGGCAGACTGCTAAGAAGTTATTTCTCCACAGTGTTAGCCCTGAAGAATGATGACAGTTTTAATGCCAAAGCTGTGAATTATTTCAGGGCTAGTTCCTTTAATGGGGTCTTGGGTAGGGAGTGAAATGACCAAAATACATGAACTCTTACAGTATTGCTGGAAGAAGGCCCTATCTATAATTTTCAGCCTGTATTCTGATTCATGTATAAATGGTTAATTCATAAAGTGATATATGTCTTATCAAACAACAAAATAACATGCTCAGTTTGACAAGGCCAAAGGAAAAAAAATGACAAATATGTACATGAAACCAGGAGTATTCTCCAAAAAGGCAGTATATTCTCAGTAGATTACTCCATAGCAGAGCTATATCAAAAGAAAAACAATGCATCAAATCCAGTCTTGGGGATGAGTCCTGAAATGCACTGATCTCACTGAAGCCACTGGGATATGCAAGGGCCTACCAAAATTCAAGGGTCTTGAATTTCAAATCAGATCTTTCATTTTACTTACAAGTGCTAATGCCAAAAAAAAACAAGTAAAGAAAATTATGTTTCAGTCCCTCAGGTTTTTCCTAAAGAGATTACCTCAGGCTTGACACTTTTATCCTTGGGATAGGATACCAGTGTCTGTAAGAAAAGTTAAATCTGATGCAAAATACTCAATAAATTGAAAAGACAAATTTTGAACACAATAGCTGAAGGAATTATTAGTGACACCATTGAAAACATGTGGAACAATCAGTAATGTGGCTAAATGGTCATTTGTCCTCTGTCCTTTAGGTCAGAACTTTAATCTGTGCTTTAAGGATCACAGCGAAGGATTTAAGTAACTGAAAATGCATTTTGCTTTAAACTGCAACTCTCCTAATCTGCAGCTTATGATTTTTTGACTCACTGATGATTTCATAGAAACACAGAATAGCCTGGGTTAGAAGATACCTTAAAGATCATCTAGTTCCAACTCCATCCCCAGATGCCCCAACCTTGGAAGTGTTTCAAACCAGGTTGAATGGAACTCTGAGCAATCTGGTCTAATGAAAGGTGCCGCTGTCCATGGCAGGGAATTGAAAGCAGATGATCTCTAAGGTCCTTTCCAAATTCAACCATTCTGTGTTTCTGTGTTGCTGTCATGGTTTCATATGGCTAGGATGCATTTGGTTTCTGAATTTTTTGTTCCATGCAAGTGTACTTTCTTACATACACTATATTCTTCTCTGAATAACAAAAACATTTTAAAAATGCGAGAAACTGGTGAGAAACAGAATGGTTATTGATCTTGTATTATATACAAATGTTTTCCCAAGTTAACTAGGTTAGTAAAAACAAAGTTCAACTGTGAAGAAGTGCAGAAGGACCATAAAAGACTGAGCGATAATATTGCAGATGAATTTCAGAGCAGAAGAATTAGAAATGATGTACTCACAATTGACCAAACAGAACTTTACACAGGCAGTGCCAGGTGCTGAACTGTCTATTATTATCCAGCAGTGAGATCATGTAATTATAATAGTGAAACTGTCAGCTCAGTACCCAGGTCTGATCAAAAAAGGAAAGTGAATGTTAAGAACTATGAGAAGAGAGCAATACAAAAACAATACCATGAACATAATTTTGCAGCTAGACAGTTCTACTGTGCATTTGCATCTTGAATAATGTGTGTATTTCTGGTCCTTCTACTTCAACAAAGATGCAGTAAAGATCTAAAATATTCAGTAAAAGATGACAAGAATTACCAAAATTATAGAACAGCTTCTATATGAGAAATTATTAATTGACCTTGAATTCTTCAGCCTGGAAAGGAATTATATGGTAGGGGGATGCAACAGCAGTTGACAAAATAGTGACTGTTACAAAGTAAGTAACTAGGCAGCATTACTCCTTCATTGTGTTTTAAAATACAAGAACTAGGAAGAATTAAATGAAATAAGTAGATGACAGTTTGACAATGCCAAAATGGGATGGTTCTTTAGGCTGTTTAAACTGCGAAACTCCTTGCAAGATTCCTGGATTCCAGAAGTTCTACATGGGTTTAAAAAGCAACAGCAGTATGCATAAAAGATTAATCCATAACCCATTATAAAACAGAATGATCCCACCTTTGAAGTACCAGCTAGTAGAGATTGCAAGGGTATTCTCAGGAAGCATCAGCCTGTGTGCTGTTCTAATATCTGTCCCTGATCCTCATGAAAGATACCAAGAGAATTAGGACAGGTGACTTTTGACTGGATAGAGTAGAGACATGATAATATTTTAAAGAATTGATGCAGTGATGTGAATGCTAATAGAAATATATTGTCAGATTTTAGAGCTATGTTTTGAACATCAGTTGCCCTAAAACTTTTTGATTGTACTGCTAATGACCCATTGACAAGAAGGTTAAATGACCAATTTAGTCATACCTTTGTATCCTCACCATTTTTTGATCTCTCATTACCTGGTTTATTTAACACCTTTCCATAGAGCGACTTTTTCTCCAGGGTGAGGTGGCATGTTTTGGACTGGTGACTAAGCTGGTCATGCCTGAGATGGCCCCTGTGCTGGGATGCATTTGTACCTCACCACTAAAAACCCATAGCTGTAACAAATGTAAACTGAGTTTGCCTGTCTAAACCTCACCCTGCATAGCAGGTGCATGCTTACTGACTGACACATGACGTTTAGCTCTGTTTTCTATATTCCTCCCTCTAGCCAGTTCTAGGTGTGTCCCTGTGACCAGGTAGGGAATAGGCAATGAAGTGGATCAATATGTATCTCAGGGGAAGTGGAAGGGAGCGTAATAATTTCCTAGCACCCAATTGCCCAAATCAGGGTCACATTAACATGCCTACCTCATGAGCCTGTTGCAGGTTTGCAAGTCGTTGAACTGCTCCATCAAGCGGATTTTATGAGCCCCATGTGCTCTCTCAGCAGAAGTGAGCAAGGCAGTACTAGCAGTTGGCAAAGCCCATAGGATGATCTCTGTACCTCTGTGTGGGTGTCTCTCAACTCTTGCTGTCCCTGTGCCTGGGAAAATGGCAGGAAAATGTACGCCCCAAAGCAAAACAATCCCAAAATAGCTCTGCATCCTATATCACTAAAAAGGAGGGAGTAACTCACAAGAGTTATGCAGTATAAACCAATCACCCCCACACTGTCTATCTTGAGGAAGGATAGTCTACAGTGTGCATCAAAACACAATGCTGAATCACAAGTGGCTGAGGAAGGATGAGATTTTAGAGCCCAGAAGAAGCCAGTGGGAAGCTGTTTATGCTAGTGGGAACCTTTTGCATACTTTAAAAACAAACCTTCGCTTCCATGGCTAGAAAAAGAAGAATAAGAACAAGAAATGAAAAGGAGATAAAACTGTTAAAATTGTGGTTGACTCATGAGTTCACTCTTTTTCCATCTTACCCCTGAACTTTGTAGGTAATTTCGGTTGTGATTGTCATGCCATTTAAACAAATATATTTAAATATAAAATACATATACATAAGAAAAATCACAATTATTGAGACCTAGGAATAGAATATAATCAATTGACAGTTTCTAGGGTTAGTGGGCAGATGCCTAATGTTAATTCTAAGTGTTGATTTAGGATGTTAGAATTTAATCTGATCGTAATACAGGATTGCAGTTACTAGAGATGAAAAACACTTTACCATTTATTTCACCAGCAAATAAATTTCAATAACTAAGGACAACAGAAAACTTATGCTAAAAGGTTTTTCAGTTTTTTTGGCTTATGCTCTATTTTTTTGCATTACATCCTGTAGTATTTTTTTGGTTTTATATGGTTGTCTTTCAGTTATTTTTGCTTACTAAAATGGATATGAGAGAGTGAGAAATGGGAGATATTTCAAAACATAATCCTCATGATATAGCATTAAACAAAAAGAAAAAAAGAGAGATCATTCCATGTAGTGCTTTCGATAGACACAATTAGGGATGATGAAGAAGAAAGCTAATTTCCATGGGAGAGTAAAAGCATGAACACACACCTGAGATACTTCAGGCTCTGCTTGACTACCTCACCAGTATCATTGACTGGAGAGAAAATCCGTTTTCATTGCTTTGCCTTTTGTCCATCTGTAGAGTTCCTCTAGAGGCAGAGCTGCTACGTACCACTCTTTTAGGGACAGATATGATCAATTCTTTGTCCTTTAGTGGTTTCTTACACAGAAGAGGAACTGATGTGGCTGACATTGGTTAAATTATATGTTCCTGATTTTCAGAATTTTAATAACAATAGATGCCTTTTCCTTTCTTAGAAATGTATTTGATTTATTATGCTCTACAGACATTAAGTTCAAAACAAAGAGTGGATTAGTATGTATAGTTTAATATAATTAACAGAAGGTACTATAAAGACTAAGGGCAAACAAAATTTTAATCAGTGAACTGAAATGCATGAAAATTCTTGAACAGACAAAGCGTCCAGGTTGTGTATATCAAACTATTTTAGAGCATTTGCTTTATTCAAATATGCAGAATGCTGAGTTAGCAAGCAATTTATACTGGCAATTAAGTAATACAAAATTTCTGCAAAAAAAATCAGCGTTTCAGTACCTCCCCTTCATGAAATTGTGATTAAAAATTATAATTTTTAAATGTCAGGGATGAGAAGTACTGAAAATTTTTATTTGGAAATTTTGAGTCATTACATTCATAGGAA
This sequence comes from Sakesphorus luctuosus, assembly GCA_013396695.1. Lineage (NCBI taxonomy): Eukaryota > Metazoa > Chordata > Aves > Passeriformes > Thamnophilidae > Sakesphorus > Sakesphorus luctuosus. Next base: position 146,911 of record VWZD01011596.1, read on the forward strand.
TACAAAAGTAAACATAATTTATTGGGCCAAAACTTCATTTAATCAACAGTCGCTTTTATTAAAGTGACTTGACGTGTATTACTGAAAAAAAAAATCGAATAAAGTACACATTTAGCAGTGTCTAAAACACTGATGGATCTATCATCCATTAAATTTTCTAAAATCATTTTGAATACTTTTTTTTTTGGCCTCTCATTATCAGTGAATTCCACTTGTTTTCAGTGAGAAAAAAGAGTGCTTTATGTCATCTGGTTTATACCTGGCATTCAATATTTTCAGTGGGTGACAACTTGTCCTTCAATTAAAAAAAAACAATGTTCCTATTGACTTTTCCACGTGGACTTTGAGATGTTGGTCATATCCCACCACTGCTAAAGAGTTTCAGGCTATACAATCCTTCCTTGGACAGAAACTACTGCATCCTACTAATTCTTCTTAATTTACTCCTTACATCCACTATTCTTTCTAAAATTCTTATAATCTTGTAGTAAGCTAAAACTGATATAATATTAAGGATCAGATTTGCTATCCTTTCTGTCTGCTTCTCATCACTGAACTAATGTTTGAGGAGAGCCACCCTCAATTCCAATGTGTCTTTCCTGAATGCTAGCAGTTACCTTATTACATATCACACATACACTACTATGTGGCCATTGACTCAGTTTGGTTTACCATTGACATGTGAAGATTTTCTGAAATACTCTATCATTAGTATCAGTTTTCAGTGTCTTGAATTATTCTGTCTCACTCATGCACTTTGTCACCTGACTATTTGCTCTCAGTTTGAGGTCATTTATTAACACATTGGACAACACTTATGCCAAGGGCCTAGAGAACCCTGCTATTAATAGCTTTTCATTGTGAAAACCGACTCTTTGTTCCTGCCCAATTTTTCTTCTCTTTCAACCAATTATTAATCCATGAGAAGACCTTCCCTCTTACCCATGACAGCTTAATTTCTTTAGAAATCTCTTCTAAGGGGCTTTGTTGAATGCTTTTTCAAAATGTAAGTCATCGGGTCACCATTGTCCATGACCTTTATGACTCTTCAGAGAACTTTCATTGATCTGTGAAAGTGGACTTCCTTTCACAGAAGCCCACTTGGTTCTTCCCTGGAATACATCATATTTATCTAGATATCCACTATTTCTCTCCTTTGTTATAGTATCTTTTATTTACCTGATGTGGAAGTCAGACTCACTGTAGTTCCCTGAATCGTTTGTGAAGCCTTTTTCAAAGACTGAGGACTCATTAACTGCCTTCTACTTCCCTAGTACTGATACTCATAAAGCAATGCCTCACACACACCTTAGTTAATAGTTCATTGGTTTAATGTCTGTGTTACTTTAGGACTCTTGGGAGAATGTTGTCAAAGACTTCAGGCCTTCCTACCAAATTGTATAACAGTAACCCACTCCTGAGATCAAAATGTTTGATAATTTTAAATGACTCAAAATGGAACAGCCTGAGTGCAGCAAGCCCTGAACTTTTGATATACCAAATGGTAGCCCATGCAATATGATGTGTGATGGAGTCTAATTTTCACTTTTTAGTCTAAAAGCATGTCTTCTGGAAAAAGCAACTCCCACCTCATAGTGAATAGCAGTTGTCATCTTTACCTAATTAGCAAGCAAGAAGCTTTCTTTTTATATTGCTGCAGTCCTGTATCATACCAATACATCTGTAAGCATTCAGTTAGTATTTCTCTTTTTGTTCTTGGTGAGAAAGTAAGAAGATGTTGGTACAGTAACCTTCCCTGTATTTTTCTAAGTATCCGTGTTGTACCAGTAATGTTGTTTTTCAGGACCCTGTCTTTTTTGGGTTCTACTAAACTCCTACTGGTTTACTGGATTTCCCAAATCAAAGACTGCAAGTCTTTATCCCATACTTTGTGCATACTAGAAGTAGATGTTGAATGCATGGGAAATACGTAGTTTCAGAATTCTGTATCTGCCTTAACAGTCTGCTTCAGAAAACAGAAAATAAAAACCTTATGGTGATCACTGCAGAACTGTAGAACGGAAAGAGGATGATTGATAAAATTCACAGGGCAAGAGGAAGAAATGACAAGTGTTATCACAGGAAGAAAAATGAAAGATGAAAGGTTTTCAGCTAACAATGACTTTAATATATATTTGTTTACTGTTGAAAACCAGCTACATGTATATTTTCAGGGAACAATGCATTACAATATGAAAAATTAATATAAAACTACATTTAAATAACTAATGTGTTGGCACTAGAACTGATGCGGACCCAGGAGGAATGTGGTTCCCTTGTTAAAGCACGTTCATTAGCATAAGAAGCACAAATATGAAGGGCAGGAAGGGAGGAGGGTTCCCATGTTAATAAATATTTACTTCATGATTCCTGAATGATAGAAACCAACAAAAGCTAGGAAAGACAAAGTTCCAGCAAGCATTCCAACTTTAACTAAAAAACAAAATCAGAAGCTTAAACCTAAATTTTGAGTTCCTTGTTTTTTCTTAACATGAGTCACAGAATATAAATTCCCCCCGGTTTTCCTTGCAAAGTTTGATTATGCAAGTAAATAAAAATGGCTCAAACTATCCAGTCGTACTTTGCCTACATTGAGGTCAGAAATTCTAGCTGTTTCTTGTGCAATTCCACCCCCCCCCCAAAAAAAAAAAAAGGGGAAAAATTTTTTTCAGTAATGTTACTTTATATTTTTATGGCACTTTTTATTCTAAAAGATCCCAGAGGTTTTCAATGAGAAGATGAACTACTTGTCTGCTCCTGAAATATAGATAGCTATCAAATGAGTTTAACACTACACAATTCTGAGTAGCACCAAACAATATTTTAAAATAAATAGGTGAAAGACATGTAACCAAGTGTGAGAGGTGGAAAAGAATTAACTCTTTTTCTTTTCAGTGACAATTTGCAAGTGGCTAAAGGCTTGATTTAAGGTCACCACTGTGGGCATGCTGTCACAAATACTATTTAAAAGGAAATACAGAGAAATAAGTTCCATCTATGAAATAATCAAACCAGAAATATCAGCTCTGTTGTTGGAAAGGTTCTCTGTAGGACTGATCTGGCTATCTCCTGCTTCACTTAGGAGATCTAAAGACAACATGGTCAAAGATAGCTGGATATTGCTTGGGAGCAGGGGAAATGTCATTACTTAAATTTCTTAAAATTCTAGTCCTGCAACTGAATATGTACTGATGGGATTAGTAAAACTATGTGTTATACTATGAAGATGGCAGTGATTTGGTTTGCCTGTGTTGTGTCACTGTTGTTAGTGGGCACACAACTCACATCATGCTCCCATGCCACTACTTACAGTTGCAGTCAATGTTAAAACAATTAGAACAAGAGTGGGCTCCAACCCACATGCCCATTTTGTGAAATAAGAGGCTCTGGTTGCCACCACCATGAGAAATACACACAGCTCTGGGTACTTAGCCGCACAAACCTTGCCACAGACATGCAGTGTCAACCATAAAAAGCAAAACCAAAGCAGATTCACAGATTAACCTTAGCAAAGGAAAAAGTTTATTACATACATCAAGGGCACGTTCTACTCAGGAGTTTAGCTATACTCCAGAAAAAGAAGGTACTGCATTTTTAAATAACTGCGCAACATAGTAAAAGAGTTGGAGCTGTGCCAAGGTAAAAGTTGTAAAGCTGGATTGATTTTTGCTACAGCTTGCTAAGGGCTCCCTAGAGTGAGGATGCAACATTCAAATATAATAATTGATAGCCTGAAAAAAATATTTCTGATAAGTGTGCAAATGTAACACAGAGCCCTGTCTGAAATGAAGTAATCTTTTGTATCCCAGCTAACCTGAATACTGGGGTGACCCAGATTTGCTATTGCCTTCCCTGATTGCAGTCACATCTTTCAGCAGGAAATAAAATGGGTCTGGGCTTTGAACAGCGCATTTTGTTAAATGCTGTAGTGGAAAAGTAATTACTCAAAAGCCAGACCCATGCATGTACAGGGGAAGGGCTCTGGTGGAGGAGGGAATTCACATTCATTAATAGCACCCCAGCAATCCCAAAGGGAAGAAGAGTTAGTGCTAATCTTACCTCTTTTCAGTCTTCACCTTAGTATGGTGACCACCTCAAGCTCTGTATGTGTATAAATTGCTTAAAATTCAATTGAACACATTAAGTTTTAAAAAGGATTTAAGTGAAAAATTTCAATAGCTTCTGAAAGGGGATAATTTATTAGCTCTGAGTAAATTAAAATCTCAAGCAGGGGTAAAGACTTTAGAGATTACTTTAATACATTTTATATGCTTTCAACAGAAATGTTCCTTTAAATGGTCCAAAAATCAGCTAATTTTGTCCTATTTAGTAAATTACCTCCTAAGGCTGTAATGTTACAGATTACAATTGCTAAAAAAAGTTATGCCTTATCAAAGAGGAATAAACTGCATTCTTATAGGTTTAAATATAGCACTTTTTTTTGTTTTGTTTTCGTAATTTAGGCTAGTAAAATGCTGGGTTAAAATAATGCCAAAGAGGGAATGTATCTTTTATATTCTTGTTGGGTCAGGTGATAATGCAACAGAATGTCATGGCTACATCTCCCACATACCATACTAGCAATTTACAGTGTATTTTGTCTTTGAGATCTCATATATGATCAAATTACTCTGGTTGACAGTTACCATGCCTCAGTAGAGACTCAATAAATGCCTGTGCAAATGCTCTTAGCTCATGGCATATTCAGAGTAATTTGGCTTGGTTTAGCCCCTTTTCACTGCTGGCTAACATATGTCACATTATCTTGTATTTGTAGTGGACAGTTACTGCAGCCTCACTGATGTGCAGTAACTGGCCGTGCTGCGGCTATTTGACTGTGACTGAGTCTCAAACTTGTCTATGAAACCACTGTTTCCCACGTTTAAGGTCTCTTTGGGGAGGATGGCAGGAAAAACACTGGCTCTGCACAAAAGTCATGCACATCCATCCTTTACATGGTCAACAGGCTGCCTTTCAAGCAGTTTCATTTATGGCAAGAAACCATACTGCTTGCTCAACAGAGAATCTGGCCTGGCTTTAGGCAGCTTTATAGCTATCACCAGCTGGGAAGCCAATGACTACATTTCAAAACTAGAAACGAGTTTAGGTAGGGAAAAGCTTTAGAATTACAATTCTTACAAACCACAGAAGCAAGCTGTTACGCACTTCACTGCCTTAAGGTTGTTTCTGCTGCTGGTGAGTATGTCTGTGGTAGTAAATTTAACAGTGACAGAAGTGTGACTGGAATGCAACTGTCCATTTTGCAGAGACTGAGTTGTCTCTGACAGAATTTTGTCCTGTGCCACCTGGTAGACCTCAAACTATTCGTGGGAAGGGTTTGGGAAGTACCAGACAGTTGGATAGTGCAAGTGGGTGGGGTATTGGAACTGGTCAGTCCACCTCAAAAGATAAGAGTGTGACTGAATGTCACTCTGTGCCAGTTTGTCTCAGTGTAGAAAATGCCCCAAACCTCATTTATTTTATTAATATTGATACAGTCTAACTTACAAACAGGAGTCAAAGAGTTAGTTAGGTCATAATTATTTTAAAGATTGATGACGGTAAGGTGGGGAATTTGACAGTAAGTGATGATGGGCTAAGAAAGAGAGTGCAATGAGAAGAGAAGAGGGAAGGGAGGCTGAATGGATATATTATAAGGACACAATCAGGCCGCAAAAGAAGAAAGAGCCTGCAGCAGAAATACAGAAAACAAATACTACTGCATTGGGGACTGAAAGAGGAGAGATTAAGAGCCTGAGCTACAAACTAATTACTAGTGCTTATTGAACAAGAAAAGGAAAATAAAATTAGAAAGAGAAATTTGTGTCCAGGAATTTTTTAATTATAAGAAATGGGCCAAGGCATTCCATGGTCTTTGGGTTGATATCCAAATCTGCATGGATATGTATGTGCAACAGCATTTAAGATTGCGTTACCTATAGCTTGTGACTTTTGGGGCTCAGATCAATTAGGGTCTTGAAGAATTTAAAGAAAGTTGAGGGTTTTTTTCATGGTAGAATTGTGGAGAAGGCAGGAACATACGTAACATTGTGCTGTTCAGGAAAGGGGTTGTTAAACTTTTATTTGTAGTTTTATGTGTCTGTATCACTTGTCCACACATACAGTGTTTGCTCTTGGTGTTTGGAGGGGCTACACAGTTTTAATTGTTTATTGTTCGGGATCAAATTTGTCCATCATACTATTAAGCCCAGCATCTAGGACAGCCCTGAACAAAAAGTAAGAACTCAGCATGTCCTATAAAACACCTAAAGAGCAGATCAAATTCACCTTCATTTGTCCTTGTGCCTGATTATTTAGTCATATAAGACAGGTGAGATGACTTTTGAAACAATTCCCTTGAGCACTGGAACTAATGAAGTCTGGTTTCCTGTGAATCTGTTTCCTGTATTCAGGACTCTTGTATTTTGGTTGATAAAAGGTCCCAGATCTGACAAAAGCTTTCTACAGGTTTAGTTGCTTATGAACTCACTTTCCACTGCAAGTTTTCCCATCTGAGAAGGTGCAAATCTCCTTTCCCCAGAGCATTTAGGGGGTTCCTTCTTTCGTGCCTGGATTCCTGTGAAGCTTTGAGTACTGGAACATCTCTTAGATCTCAGTACTCTGTCAAATATTGTAAAGCCAGTGAGTTCAGAGCATAGACAGGGGATGCAGATAGGGATAGGAATTACATTCCAGCCAAAACAATAACTTTTTAATTGTCATGACAGTTCTTTGGACATAAAAATCCCCATGCTGGACTAGTTCAGCACTAAGCCTACACCAGTCTCTTACCGTTGCTTATCCATACTTTTTATTAGTACATCATCACCTACTTGGTGTGAGAGTAAAGCTTTATCAATGGGAAAATAACATTTAAAACCACTAGTCATATTCTTTTCTTGAAAGAATTATTTTTATCTCACATTTTCTCATGTCTGTCATGATTTTCACAAACATTTTTGAATTCTCTGCTAATTTTTTTGTTGTTTTTTTTTAAACAGAGAATTGCTTTTGAAAAAAAAAAAGATGGTTTTTCCAAAGATGCTATTCCACTGTCATATAGTGACATTATTATACTTTCCATGTTATCGTTTTCTTTTGCTCTTTGATGCCTTCTGGAATGCTAAACCTCTTTCAGCAAATAACTGCACCACAGCAGCAACCATCACTTCTCCCTTTCAGAAAGTGCTTTCATTAACTTATACTCACTGCTCTTTAAACTCAGTGATCACAGTAGTTCAAATGATTCCTCCTTCAAGATACTTTAACCTACATTCATTGAATTTCACCTGCTACCATGCTGTCCTTTCACCTCACTTCCTTCAACCTCTCTGGAACTCTCAGTAAATTTCTTTAGTGTTGATCAGTCTTTGTGATACACCTGAGCATGATCAACTCAGTCCCCACACAGATTTTATGTCACTAACTTACAAAATGTTATCAAGGGCAACTCACATCTTTGGACTATCCCAGTATTAATTACCGTGGGGTTTTTGTTGTTGTTGGTTTTGTTTGTTTGTTTGCTTGCTTGTTTGTTTGTTTTACCACTGCAAAATGGAGCAATTTCTGCTTTGTGATGCTCTGGGTTTAACCCAGTGAACTCTCACATGGTGTTACTTTTTGGACAATTTCCTACAAGAAACTTGCAAAACACTCAGTAAAGCCAAATACATTAAATCTACCCCAGTTTTTTAATCTCAGATTTTGCTGATACACTTGAGAGATGCTTGAAGAAAAGAGTGATAGATTATCCATTACCAAATCATGATTCTTTGTCACAATTATATCATATCTAAGTGTTTTACACGTTAGCATTGCAATCAATGAAGGTATTTGGGAGATTATTTCAAGGTATGGCTAAGTTTAAACACAGATCTCATACCCTTGAAACCAGTGTCCTATTTACATACTTTAAGTTCAGCATTATGTTGAAGCCTGGGCCACCAGTTTCAGTCCTTAGGCAGTGAGCATTTTCTCTTTAATTTATATTTTTTTTTATTGAAAGAGCCTTTTTGCTAGAAGCTGTCCCAGATCCTTCTTAAATCCTGTGGAAATTCAGTAATGACAGGTATTTCTGACAACCAGAGACACCAAGACTATTCAGGGTTGGAGCTAGAACTGAATTTTGCCTTACTGAGAGGTGCTTCAGTGCATGATGGAGAAAGGAAGGAAGATGTACTGAATAAGACTGTGATCCCTAGACTCATGGCTGCAGGGTGGTCCCTAATGCTGCAGCCTCTTGCAGAGAAGAGTAACTAGCAAGGTGTCCCTTCTGAATGACTGGCACAGACCAGGAAGCCAGTAGTGCCATCTTGCAACCCCAGTAGTGCACTTTTATTGGTTTACTGCCCACAGTTACTTATGCCTTGAGCCAGCCAGGCCCTCAACTCTTCAGTAAAAATTTTAGAATTCTCTCAACATCACAACATTTGGATAAATTCCTCTAAATCCTTTGTTAATTTTTACTTTTTCTGGGTCCAAACCTCTTATTTTCTTATAACATTTCTATTTTAATGCCTTCAACTCCTATGACCTAATGTGTTTTTATCACTGTAGTTTAGTGCTGTATTACCTTCACCCAGACAGATCCAAGCACAGCTCACAGTGTCTTTCTAGACATCTCAGTCCTTCTTCAAGTTTTCTTTTCTGTCCTTTTTTCCTCTCTCCCCTTCCTAAATCTTTCCCATCTCTATGTTTTGTGGTGGTTTTATGTTCTCTGGCATCCTTGCTGTTGCTTTTGGGCAAAGAGCAGTCACCGTCTTCAGTTCTTATATGTTGGGCTCTCAAGGGTCAGATAAATTCTGGAATATATTGTGGATTTTTACCCCATAAAATCAAGAGATTTAAAGAAAGTAGTTACTACATTAAAATCACCAAATATAAAGAGATACTAGAACTTACTTGAAGGTATATTATAGAAGGCAGGAAAATTTAAGGCCCAACACCCCAATACTGGACACTTAGAGACTGAGTCTACAGAATGCTGATCAATTTTTTTATTGAATTTATTCTTCAGTTCTAGCTAAGATTTAACTGCAGTAATACAAATTTAATACTGACCCTTTAAAATTATTCACCAACCATTTTTCACACTTGTTTTATGAAACAGTCAAAACATTTTTCACTCCTGCTCTTAAATTTTTTTTTATCTTTAAATAGCAACATTTATTTTTATCTTCTATCAACTATTAGAAGCCTTCAAGCTGGGACACATATTGTGCACTGACTTCAAGAAATACTGAAGCACAGAAATGTCAAATAAACTTACTGTTCAAGAGACAGAGCCTACCATTTATATGTCCTTATGGAAGAATCTTTCTCATGGTCATGGTCACTAAAAACATGTTTGAATAGCAAACGAGAAAGGGTGAAATCTCATTAATTTCAATGGGGTCAAGGTTTCAACCAATTTGCTTCTTCCTGCAAATGCAGCCTTTCCAGGACTTTTAATGTGTTGCTTTAAAAACATTCAAAGCTGATGCAACTTTTTCTTCTAGTATTTTCCCCAGATGTTTGTGTATCTAACAATATCCCTAAAAAGGTGCTACGTTAATAACTCTGACAGTTTTGATTTTTTGAAGTAGAATCTAATTTTAGAAAACCATTAGATAACTCAGAGTGAAAGATTCACCAAGTAAATGGTACTTTATAAATCTTTCTGTCTAGGCAGATGACTTAAATACAAGTCTCTGGTTTTATTTTTACTTTCCTAAGGGTTGAGACTACCATGAAAACCAAATGGATATTTTTAAAACCAATGAGATAAATCCCACCTAATGGCAATATTTTGATTTTTTTTTCCTATAGAAGATTTAAAATACTGTTTATTTGTGTAGTGCTGCTTACTGAAGGTGCATAGCATGTGAGCAAATACTGTAGCTTTTATCTAGATAACCTGATTCTCAAATTCCAAACACTGAGGACTGGAAAGCAAGGCAAGAGCTAAAGATATTTTTTAAAAAAAATCTGCATTTTTTTGAGCTATGGATGAATAAAATATAGGACACATAAAAGTGACAATAACTTCTAGGTTAGTAGATTGCACAATCTGGACTTTCACAGCTACAATATTTTCTCATGCATGTGCTACACTAAGAATACTATAAATACCTAGATTTAAAAGGTGGATCTGACAGAACATCTAAGTAATGATTAAATACTCAGATACACATGAATTACATCTTCTAAAGAAACGTCTTGAAATGCAGTGCAAAGGCTTTCATTGTCTACTCATATTGATGTAAATCAGAAGAATTTTTAGGGATGAAAGCTTAGCTATATAGATGCCCACAATGCAGTTGAAGAGAGGGTGGTGGCAAGCTTGATTTGACAGAGTCTTTAAACTCCTAGAGACATAAAATTATGTCTATGCACTTTTTTTTTTTAGTTGAGAAACTACTAATAAAGACACAAATATCCAGGCACAGAGGTCTCTTGAATTCCTTCTCTTTTGATGCTTTGTCTAGTAGAGGCAGCAAAGACAAAAGGTAATCTTTGCATTCCTTCATGAAAACACCCAAAATCATGCCCAGAATAAAGTCATTTGGAGTACACTTACACTGCTGTAATAAGAATGGAAAGGAACCAGTTCAGACACAGGTATTTTGATCCTCTATTGGGTTGATTTTCCCATTATTCCTTGTTTTCAGACATATTTTCAGCAGATTTTTGCACCCTCAGGCAACCCTATCATGCCAAACCCTATTGCATGCCATGTGTGTGGCAACTTACATGGTATAGCACCTACCAGTTTTGTTGGCTCCAGCATAACCCTCTCTGATGTTAGATTCTTTGAACCGAAACAAAGAGAAGCTTTAGGGACATGAAGACATGGTATGGAGCCTGGAGGAGAGCCAGGGTCAAGAGCTATTACTACACAGGCTCCACCTGCTCTAGACAGGATTACTCTGAAGCTACGTGACAGCCACTCAATTGATGCCACAGAGACTACCACTTACACTTTCTAGGGGAGGATAACTTTTTACCTGTTTCCAGATTCTAAACTAAAAGGAAGAATACTTTCATGGGGTGGAAAGTTAATTCAAACCATGGGAGAAGAGTATGTTCTGACTCTTTTAGTTTAATTGTAATACAGTTCTCCTTCCTGTAAAATACAAGTTGACTAACTTGCCTGATGTTAGGATCTCAACTAGAGCAAAGTCAATTGGCACTTAGATGGTAAAAAAGATGACCAGGGTTGTCATTACTCTAAGACAGTTTTAAGACAGTTAGCACTGAGAGAAAAAGGAGTATTCAGAAGCTGGTCAGGGTGCCAGCTGAGAGTGATACTTGGAACCATATCCCTTACTTACCTTGTCTTTCCTAGTTTTTACAGAGGTTCTGACACCCATGACATATCAGTGTAGTTGTATTAACGGTTGAGTTAACCCATGCTAGCTAATAAGCATGATGCAACTTGTGCATTTTTAATGCAGAATGCTTCCAATAGCAATCACTAATAGCAGACACTTCAGTATAGGAGAGCAAAGCTCCTCCTGTGTTACTTACGACAAAGATTAGATTTCATCTCACATAACTTTAGCTGTCAAGTTTAAAGCACTCACCACACACTTCCTTTGTAGTCACTGGAGAGAGAGAGACATCTCCAAAGGGTGATTTCCTCCATCTCTCTTCAATACGTGTCTATGGATGGGATGAATGACCCTTTGGAGGTACCTATCTCTCTTCATTGTCTAGAGATGGAGTCAAGCTGAATTTAACTTATAGACATCCAACAGAGACTTCTAACTTACAGTTAGTGAAAGTGAAATATATCCCACCTTCAGTATACTGTACTTTAAGTAGTTCTCTGCTTGGTGTAAAGAGGATTGAAGGAAGATTTCTCTAAGTGCAAGCATGATTTTGTTGCTGCTGGTAGGAATGCTTTGCTTTCTTCCCTTGCCTCCCTGAGATGCTGACAGATCTGATGTTAATAATGGAGCACCAGTTGGGCTTCAGCGATTTGCAGAAAAAAAGCAAGTTATGTAATTTTTTTGAGGTAATAGCTGCAGTCTGGGAAGAATTGGCCTGAAACTGTCTGTAGCTGAGAGAATCTTCCATGTTAAATAGTTTAATTTCAGGATAATATATCCATGGCTTGAATTTTAAAAAAAAACTAACCTATTTAATTTTCTGTATTAAGTATCTGCATTTGTTTCTAATATTCTTAATTATGTAAATTTGAACATTTCAGCACATCATTTTCAAGTGTGAATTTAGGGAGAAAGTTTTGCAATCTCTTACATTCATAGTTCAGTTTTAAAAAGCACCCCACATATCCTTGTGTGGTGATAAAATAACATTGCATGAATCAGACAAAGAATTTTTGACACTGACAAATAGAATGGCTTCATGATCTATCACTCAATGCTTTTCCACCACTTAACCATGGCCTGGGTTCATCCTTGCTTTTCTTCCTAAACAGGACAAGTCTGTGTATATGTTAAAAAAAAAAAAAAAAGAAGAAAAAAAATCCCCAGTTTCATTTGAGAAATTATTTCAAATATATGAAAACTGGTAGTGAAAGGAAAGGTACTTCATGGTTTTGGCAAGACTTGTCATTTAATCATGCATTTTGTAGCAATCAGTAGTTTTAGTGTCTTATCTTCAAAAATCCTGTTATTGCCTGATAATCCTATTTTTATTAAGAAAAAAAGGGACATTCCTAATGGTGTGGACTGCAGAGGAATGTTCAAAACTATGAGCTATAAAAGCTTAAATCAAAAAGGTGGCAAGTCAAAAGACTCAATTAATGTAACATTTTATAATTTTTGGAGGCTCAACTTGATTTCTTTTTCCCTCAACTGAAGTACAGATTTCCCATAGGATTTTCTTTCCAGAATCACAGTTGTTGATAAAGTTGAAGTGAAACACAGGACTGTGATCAAATTCATGCCTGCCCAATGTGTCAAACTAAACACTATGCATCTCTCTATGTCCAGATATTTTCCAAAGCAGGGATCTTGCTGAATGGATAAACCTGAAAGTGTTCCTGCCAATGGAAGGGGTGATAGAACTAGACTATCTTTAAGGTTCCTTCAAAATCTGTGATCCTATGATTTATATGGGGTTTGCTCCATTTTAGAACAAGATCTTGGAATCAGAGTTGGAAGAGAACTAGGAGAGTAATCTGACCTGAACTGGAGTGCTACAGGGAAGTGAATTTCATCCTGAAAGAAGACAAACAAAGAAACAAAATCTTCCTGAAAGAAAGAAAACTATAAGCCACTCCAGAGTGCCTAAATTTAGATACTTAAATGAAGTACCTGAGCCAGGAGGTTAGTTTTATAAGGCTTCCTGTCTAATCAATAGCAGGGGCAAGACAGTCCTCTAAAGCACCTTAGCGAAGTTTCTGCTTTGAACTGGAGACAGAGAGCCTGCTCTCCTGAAGGAATCTCTTAGTGTCAACCAGGTCATGCTTTCTGAAGCATAATACTGACCTGATATTGAGCCCTTTTCCTTGTTACATTACTTTTGCGTGTGTTAGTGATGTGGAATTTGTGGTGGCAAAGGAGCAGGAAAACGAACAACATCCCGAGACCTGTGTGGATATGGCAATGCTCTGCAATACTACTTCTTCGTGCTCCAGAAGTCGCTGGGTATGGGCTTTCTTTAGGCAAGTATTTGGAATTACAGTGTGTTAGAGGAAAGAGAAAATTTGGAAAGCACCACTGTTCTGACTTCATACTTCACAGAGCATACATGGAGAAAAAGCCTAGTGCTTGGGCCAGCATAAGAACTGGCTGGTACCTTTGTCTAGGGTTTTTGGGTAGCTGGCCTGGGCTATGCTGAATGTGAGCAACCATCCAAGAATGTAAGGTGGAAACCTGGATTGCTCCAGCAAGACAGATGTCTCTCACTTAGAGCCTGCGGTGGTTTGACCTTGGCTGGATGCCAGGTGCCCATGAGAGGTGCTCTATTACTCTCCTCTTTGACTGGACAGGGGAGAGAAAATGTAATGAAAGGTTCATGAGTTGGGATAAGGACAAGGAGAGCTCACTCACTTACTGTCAGAGGCAAAACAGACTCGACTTGGGAAAATTAAGTGTTTTTATCACCAATCAAAATCAGAGCAGGATAATGAGAAGTAAAGCAAGTTTTAAAAGCACCTTCCTCCATCCTTCCCTCTTTCCAGAGCTTAGCTTTATTCCTAATTCTCTACTTCTTCTTGCCCCACAGTGGTGCAGGGAGGGGGGGAGTGGGGGTTATGGTCAGTTCATCACATGTTGTTTCTGCCATTGCTTCCCCCTCAGGAAGGGGAGCCCTTCCCCTGCTCCAGTGTGGGGTCCCTCCCACAAGAGACAGTTCTCCATGAACTTCTTCACCATGAGTCCTTCCCACAGGCTACAGTTCTTCACGAATTGCTGCAACATGGGTCCCTTTCCACAGAGTGCAATCCTCTAGCCTCTGGTTCAGTTGGCTCCCCCACAGGGTCACAAGTCCTACCAGTAAACCTGCTGTAGAGTAGGCTCCTCTCTCCATGGGTTCACAAGTCCTTCCCAGGAGCCTGCTCTCATGTGGGCTTCCCACAGTGTCACAACCACCCACCTGCTTTGGCATGATCTCCTTCACAGGCTGCAGGTGAACCTCCGTGGGCTGCAGGGGCACAACTGCTTTACCATGGTCTGCAACATCGGCTGCAATAGAATCTCTGCTCCAGAGGCTTGTGCAACTCCTCCCCCTTCTTCACTGACCTTGGTGTCTGCAGAGTTGTTTCTCTCAAATATTCTCGCTCTTCTCTTCTCTGGCTGCAATTGCTTCTGCACAGTAACTTTTTCCTTCTTAAATATGTCATCACAGAGGCATTACTACCATTGCTGATTGGCTTGTTCTGGGCCAGCGGTGGGTCTGTTGGAGCCGGGTGGCACTGGCTCTGTCAGGCATGGGGAAAGCTTCTGGCAGCTTCTCAGAGGAGCCACCTCAACAATCCGCTCAATACCAGAATCTTGCCATATAAACTCAATACAGAACTACAAAAAGCTGGATGATCAGGAAGTTCATTAAACTCACACGTTCATTGCTATTTTGAGAATGAATATGAATTGTGATAGCTCCTCTTCCTGTAATACTGGTTAAGTTTTTCATGAAAAACTGTTCAATTTGCATTAATACTGCACTGCAATGTAAATATATTTTCCTCTTGATTGCTGAACTTTGGCATTGATGCTACTGTGTAAACTCAGTGAAGTTAATTTCATATCAGATTGCCTTTACTCCATTGAAGATCAGGCCCTGTATTCTCAAAAACATAATTTTGATTTCCCCAAGTAAAGTTTTGAAACAACTGGGTAACTTCAGTGACTGTTGTTTTTAGGTTAAGCAGTCCAAAATCTGTGTTTGATTTGGAAAAGAAAGTTCAGGATTAATGTGCTGTTTCTTCAAATCCATAATCATAGCAGCTTTGTACCAAATAGCAGATTAGGAAGCAAGCCATAACATGTACAGTATGACCCAAAACAGATGCACCTGCAAGGTAAAGGAGTGGAAAGATTCTGCTTAGTGAAATAGGATCCCATTCTGTGATGCACCTAACCTGCCTGTTTTTCAATTTCACCTAAATGTCCTTAGATATTCCCTCCCTCCCTCCCTTCCTTCCTTCCTTCCCTCCTTCCTTCCTTCCTTCCTTCCTTCCTGCCTGCCTGCCTGCCTGCCTGCCTTCCCTCCTTCTCTTCCTCCTAGGGTAAAAATTTGCCTGACCATTTATTTTGGAATAAGATTACTTAAAAGGAGAATAGGAAAGGATTCAGATCATCAGACACAGCTGGTTTTTTTGAGATGCTGTTATCTGCTCAAGATATTTGGGCTGACCGATAGAACACAGGGAATCCATTCCCACTGGATGCAGGAAAGGATGTCCTGTTCTGTCCAAACTGACACAAAACCACTCAAATCTCCTTCAGAGTGTTTCTACCTGGAACTGTTCCAGTACAGTTACTCCGCAGTAAGACAACCCACAGCACTATACCTTATCCTGGAATAATTTTCATGTAAGCTATCCTCCTAAATTGCCTGCCACAGACAGCTAGGTTAACAGCCTAATCAGGATTTGCCTCAAGACATTATATAGAATCATTAACAATGGAAAGGAGAGGCTGATGGGCACCTATGCAGGGTCTTGCATGGAAATTTTGGCCACACTTTTTGGGAACAAAACTTGGGACTTTCTATGTGAAAATTTCATTGGTTTAACTAAGAACAGGGTTTAAAATCAATGTGAAATAGGTAGTGTCAGCTCTTTTAAATCAATATAAACCTGACAGAGCTTGGTTTAACATATACTGAGTTAGAAGTAAACCAAAATAAGCTGCCTGTAATACATTAATGTGTATACCTAGAGTTTGTACTGAATTAATGAAACTGATTTTAAATTGATTTAAGTCAAAACAGTGCTAGCACTGTGTANCCTCCCACAAGAGACAGTTCTCCATGAACTTCTTCACCATGAGTCCTTCCCACAGGCTACAGTTCTTCACGAATTGCTGCAACATGGGTCCCTTTCCACAGAGTGCAATCCTCTAGCCTCTGGTTCAGTTGGCTCCCCCACAGGGTCACAAGTCCTACCAGTAAACCTGCTGTAGAGTAGGCTCCTCTCTCCATGGGTTCACAAGTCCTTCCCAGGAGCCTGCTCTCATGTGGGCTTCCCACAGTGTCACAACCACCCACCTGCTTTGGCATGATCTCCTTCACAGGCTGCAGGTGAACCTCCGTGGGCTGCAGGGGCACAACTGCTTTACCATGGTCTGCAACATCGGCTGCAATAGAATCTCTGCTCCAGAGGCTTGTGCAACTCCTCCCCCTTCTTCACTGACCTTGGTGTCTGCAGAGTTGTTTCTCTCAAATATTCTCGCTCTTCTCTTCTCTGGCTGCAATTGCTTCTGCACAGTAACTTTTTCCTTCTTAAATATGTCATCACAGAGGCATTACTACCATTGCTGATTGGCTTGTTCTGGGCCAGCGGTGGGTCTGTTGGAGCCGGGTGGCACTGGCTCTGTCAGGCATGGGGAAAGCTTCTGGCAGCTTCTCAGAGGAGCCACCTCAACAATCCGCTCAATACCAGAATCTTGCCATATAAACTCAATACAGAACTACAAAAAGCTGGATGATCAGGAAGTTCATTAAACTCACACGTTCATTGCTATTTTGAGAATGAATATGAATTGTGATAGCTCCTCTTCCTGTAATACTGGTTAAGTTTTTCATGAAAAACTGTTCAATTTGCATTAATACTGCACTGCAATGTAAATATATTTTCCTCTTGATTGCTGAACTTTGGCATTGATGCTACTGTGTAAACTCAGTGAAGTTAATTTCATATCAGATTGCCTTTACTCCATTGAAGATCAGGCCCTGTATTCTCAAAAACATAATTTTGATTTCCCCAAGTAAAGTTTTGAAACAACTGGGTAACTTCAGTGACTGTTGTTTTTAGGTTAAGCAGTCCAAAATCTGTGTTTGATTTGGAAAAGAAAGTTCAGGATTAATGTGCTGTTTCTTCAAATCCATAATCATAGCAGCTTTGTACCAAATAGCAGATTAGGAAGCAAGCCATAACATGTACAGTATGACCCAAAACAGATGCACCTGCAAGGTAAAGGAGTGGAAAGATTCTGCTTAGTGAAATAGGATCCCATTCTGTGATGCACCTAACCTGCCTGTTTTTCAATTTCACCTAAATGTCCTTAGATATTCCCTCCCTCCCTCCCTTCCTTCCTTCCTTCCCTCCTTCCTTCCTTCCTTCCTTCCTTCCTGCCTGCCTGCCTGCCTGCCTGCCTTCCCTCCTTCTCTTCCTCCTAGGGTAAAAATTTGCCTGACCATTTATTTTGGAATAAGATTACTTAAAAGGAGAATAGGAAAGGATTCAGATCATCAGACACAGCTGGTTTTTTTGAGATGCTGTTATCTGCTCAAGATATTTGGGCTGACCGATAGAACACAGGGAATCCATTCCCACTGGATGCAGGAAAGGATGTCCTGTTCTGTCCAAACTGACACAAAACCACTCAAATCTCCTTCAGAGTGTTTCTACCTGGAACTGTTCCAGTACAGTTACTCCGCAGTAAGACAACCCACAGCACTATACCTTATCCTGGAATAATTTTCATGTAAGCTATCCTCCTAAATTGCCTGCCACAGACAGCTAGGTTAACAGCCTAATCAGGATTTGCCTCAAGACATTATATAGAATCATTAACAATGGAAAGGAGAGGCTGATGGGCACCTATGCAGGGTCTTGCATGGAAATTTTGGCCACACTTTTTGGGAACAAAACTTGGGACTTTCTATGTGAAAATTTCATTGGTTTAACTAAGAACAGGGTTTAAAATCAATGTGAAATAGGTAGTGTCAGCTCTTTTAAATCAATATAAACCTGACAGAGCTTGGTTTAACATATACTGAGTTAGAAGTAAACCAAAATAAGCTGCCTGTAATACATTAATGTGTATACCTAGAGTTTGTACTGAATTAATGAAACTGATTTTAAATTGATTTAAGTCAAAACAGTGCTAGCACTGTGTACAAACAGAAGTTTAACAGGAAGATGATTCATTAGATAAGTATAATGGAGCCAACAATGGTGAGTATGAGAGAAAAGGAAAAAGTCAAAAAACCTGAATGGCTAGGCCCAGGCAGTAACATGTAATATTCAGATACACAAATAACAGGAAGAACACTTAGATTGTAGCCAGTCACCTACATAATAAAAGGTCCCAATGCATGAATATGCATTTTTAGATATATAGGAAGATGGCATAAATATGGCAAAAGGATGGAAGTTTAAAGTGGATGCATGGGGAAATGGTCTAAACCAGAATAAAGGGTTCACGTCCTTAATGGCAAGGAAGCAAGAATGCCACTTGGAATACTACTGTGGAGACAAATACAAGCAAATACAACAGAATTGATCTGACCATCCTATAATTTTTTCCTTTTAACTTCTCAAAGATCTTCAGGTATTAACATTCTGAAGAGGAAAAATAATGCAAAAGGCTTTTTCTGGTATTGTTTGAGGTGGTTTTTTTTCCTTTTATTTTCTTTTTATTTTTTTTTTGACAAGAACTGTTCTACTATCCAGGGTTCCTCAAAAAAAAAAAAAGATGTTCACAGCACAAAATAAAAAACTGGTCATGAAAAATATAAATGCTCTTTCAACTTGAGAAGGAAATCACTTCATAATGTACACTATCTTTACTTGAAAAGAGAACAACTTCACTGCTCATGAGTTATTGGTTTTCCCATCTTCATTAAGTATTCCTTGTCTCTGTTTCTATCTATTTAGTGCATGTTCTTCACACTCCCTTGTCAATGCCCTTAGATACAAGGGATATATTTGAGACTCAGTGCACGAAGAACTTTCATTTTAATACACAGCAAATTAGAGGCACTGCACACACATGTATATGTGATGTACCCGAATATTAACCTCTGATGTGGACTCATCCTCCTCAAATAGTCTTTCATCCACATCCCTGCACTGTATTCTATCATTTACAAACCAATTAATTTATCTCTTTGAGGTACTGCTTTGCTGAATTTACTTGTGACAATATATGTAAAAGAGGATATGTTAAAATGAAATCTGAAGTGTTGTTATTGTTGTCAGAAAACTGAGAGATATGAATTGTATACAGTATGTACAGAAATGTGGTTGCCCTGTAAATTTTTCTATGTCCCCAAACAAAGACAAAAATAGGTATAACTAGCCTGATACTGTTCAGTTATGTAACAGATTGAGGGTTTGGGTTTTAGTCACTGGAAATGTGATAAACAACATTGTGCATTAATGCAGAAAACAGATTGAGCTTTTTAATGGTACATCAAATAAGACTTTATTAGCATCTATTAGGTTCAACCCAAAGCCCGGGAAATAGCATTAATGAGCATCATATATCAGTCTGTCTGTTATTAGATAACATTATCCCTTAAAACTAGCAAGTCATATAGTACTTTATACTTTTTACCTTTATCTTTAGAATTAGCTGCTGACATCCTCTCCTGTTACACTGGCCTTACTATTAGTAATAGTGAACCAATTTATAAACCCATTAGTGACACTTTTTCCCGAAGATAAAAACAGTCAAAATTATCTGGCAGCAATTAATCTTAATGGCTGTATGCAGTAAACAGCAATGGGCTAATTCCAGCTCTGTCAGCCCCATCAAACAATCCCACATTAGGCAGCTTTTCACTGATCCATTAAGCATATTCAGAACAACAACAAATTCAATGCTGAAGGCATATGCACTAAACATTACAACAGTGATCTTCTGAAGCCATCATTATCTCTTAAATAGTACTTCCCCCATGTATTATCATTATGCTGTACATTAGAAATACTTTGATTAAACTCCCTTAATTCATAACAGCCAGCTGCAGACCATTTATGCAGTTAATCTCAACACAACAGCTATTGAGGAAATATAACAAATGAAGGCTGTAAACTGGAAGTCATTACTATGAAAGATACTGGTTTCCTAGCCCTCGTAGTGCAAAGTGCATGGCAAGATTGTACTTTAGAATGTCAGTAATGCAGACTGAAACAACTAATGGCTTTCCACATGTCCTGCAACATATGCAGCAGGAATTGCAGCAGTAAAGGTGTGCGCAGGAGTGACGTAACAAACTGTCAGCATGAGTGGCAAAACCAGACAGGAGCCCCTTGTTCACAGGACCAAAATATCACATGAGAGCTAGCATGCAAACTTCAGCCTCTCCATTGCTTTGCTGGCTTCATCTGGAGCACACTGTAATTTGTCTTTATGAAAGAACAGTTCTGATTTCTTCCTCTATGAATCTCAAGTTAGTGGCAACGACACTTCGAAAGACTGCAGACCTTTAGTTTCCTTTCCTACAAGTAATAGCTGTTTTGAGAATTTCTATTAGACTGTTTTCTCTTTAAGGTATAATTGATATGGTGTGACAAGAAAATTTGCATAAAGCTTTCCATGGTGATGTAAACAAAACAATATTATCAGGAGGGGAAAGAAAACAGAAGCTAATTTATATTTCCACTCTGACCTGAAATTCACGTGAGGTATTCTCATTTAATAACAGGAAAATGTTAAATAGATAAAAGTTGATGGTATTTTCTTAAGTTTTCATCAAATGCATTTCTCAAAAAATATGTATTAAAAATTTACTCAGAAGGGCTTATGCTGTGTGTTAAGGAAAAACAGGAGTTATGTTTGTGTTAACAATCTAGATTGCACCTTTTCTTAATTCAACCAAGAAATACCCCCCAAAAATTGTGGGATTTTGGTACAAAAAAACACTTTCACAAATTCTTTACTTGTCAAGTGTAAAGAAACCATAAAAATATTAGTGAATAAGGTCTATGTGTTTTACAGTTCTTCACTATATATAAATAGTTTATTTGATTTTAAAGATATAAACCACAGACACAGTGTCTACCTTGCAATGAAATGATCAAATAAATAAAACTTCAGTTTGGCACAAGCTTAGCTGTCAGTTCTGATCTTAGTTTCAGTTCATAAGTCCAACTCACTTGAAGGTGGAATGCTAAATCTTCACAGCACCTTCAGGACCAGCACCGAGGAGCAGGCAATGGAATGCAACAGGTAACAACACCCTTTAGAGGGCCAGAAGAATCAACTTCCTGATGTTTGGATAAAACCAAGGTGAAAAGTCTCACTACAAGTCCAGTTTTATATTTCTACAACTTTCTAAAGGTCATGCACTGCTGGAACATGTAAGGCTGTAGCTCTGCACCCATTTATGGGGGGAGGCAGACCAGCATACCATGGTAGATGTGTACTGCTTAAGCCGCAAACGTACTTAAAGAGTGAATTTTGCAAATTCCATCCCAAACATAAACCTTTTACATACTGTCACATTATTTTCCCTTTCAGAGGGAGGAGAATGAACTTGTACTTTAGATACAGATTTCAAACACTGATATTCTTCTTACCTCTACAGCACCTTGCTTTGTGATCTTAGGTAAGCTTGATTTCCCTTCTTTATAATGTTGATAAGGTGACTTTTCCAAGTGGCAGAGCTGTTGCCAAGACAAACTGGTGCTGAGTACAGTTCTTCCAAGGTCTTTGATCAGAAAGCTGAACAGAAAAAAAAATTGCTACATCATTTGCAATAAGTCATTCTCATTCTTGGCTTTCAAGGCCAGCTCCTATGATCAGAGTTATGTAGGACTTTTAGACATCAAGAAGTCTTTCTATAACATCGATCTACCCTGGGTCTTTGCAAAACTAGCGGTGGCTCCCAGCACTGGTCTGACCAGCTTCTGAGATCATGGAAATGAGCAGAAATGGCTGTGGCCCTCAAGAAGATAGGTGCTGAGCATGCAGGAAATACATCCCTAGCTGCATCCTTCACTGCCACCATCGCATTAAGAAATCTGTTTTTGGTAAGTAAGAGTAGATAGATCAGTTTCAGGAAATTATTTCTCCAGATCAGCCTCATTCATGCTGTTCTAGAGGAAACTGAATGGCAGTCTTTGAAAGTAGATGAGATGAGCTTTATCGTTACCCTGTTTCAGGTGATCTGGGGATAAGAACACAAGAAAAGCACCTGAAAATTAAAGATGGTTCCTTAACCCAAGAGAAAGCAATTTGTTTTACAGGAGCATTTCTAGGTACAAGAGCTTTAGACAACAAAGAACATTAGACACCCTGATGGAAATCAAGGTTTCAGCAGAGTCTGGGCACTTAGGAACAAGGCATCCTCTGACTAAGAATTTCTAAGACTCAAAATTTTCACCTAGTTGCCTAAACACAGTTGAAGTTTCCAACTGATCAGAATTCTCAATATCTCAGATGTAACTTGTATGTTTTTAGGAAGAAGTAACTTTTCACAAATGTAAAGAGAGACTGACTCACCATCCCCTCTGACAGACACAAAATCTCTGATACCATGTGACAATTATAAGATATAAAGTGTCCCTGATTCATTGTATGCAGCCATCTTTTTCCAGTTTCACGTTTTACTTCTTTTTCCAGCAGTATTTTCTTCCTTAAAAACATTGGAAAATGACATAAACAATGTATTTTCAATAATTTATTTCATTTTTCAAGATCTAATATGCTTGAGTTTGAGCAAATCCAAATAGGTAAATACTAACCTTCAGAACAAAGCAGAAGACTGTTCCACCCTCCTCTCCCAGAAAACAGAGCAACAGAATTTGTCACCTCACAGTGGGCCCAATTCTGGGGAGTACTGAGTAATGGATACTCTGCAGGTAATAATGTGTGCAGGTAAGAATGAGAAATTATTCCCAGCTTCTACTTGGTCACCATAGCACAAAAATTTCACTTAGTTGTAGTTTTACCAGGCAATATGTTTTTTGGGTGCTATGCTTTTTGTTTGTTTGGTTGGTTTGGGGTTTTTTTGTTTGTTTTTTGTTTGTTTGTTTGTTTTGGGGGTTTTTTGTTTTTTGTTTTTGTTTTTTTTTTTTTTTGACTCAGGCTTCATGTGACTGATCTCAGAAGAATATTTGGCTATGTATATACCCTTCAAATACAGTAACAGGGGAACTTCTCTGCTTACTTTCCAAGGACCATTTACTCATCTTGAATTGAGCTAACCAAGCAGTGCAGTAGGGAGTTTATAAAGATTCCCATAATTCTGCCTAGCACACAATCCAAGCAAAGAGCTCTTACTGTATCAGTAAGAATTTGGGACTAAAGAGAAAATATACACTTGCTGAGCAGCTAGTAGGATCTGGATTATGCTAATTGCAAATGGATTTTATAGATGGATTTTATTTCAAGTTATGGACATTGTCTCATCTTATTTTGACAATGTGTGAACAGTCAGATGTGAAATTACCTGTATATAACGTGTCCTAGTTTTTCACAATGGATGAGACAAAACTTTTCACAATTGATGAGAACCATAAAATAGTTTGGTCATGCTATGACATATTTTTCCTATTATTGCCATATTTCAAAAGGGCCAAACCTGATTTTCAAACCCAGAATATTGTTCTCTTTCATCTAAGATAACTTCAGGTAACCCAACGGTGGGTAAGAAACTTTGAAAATATTGCATAAATTTTACTGATAGAATCCCCAGCTGACTACCTAATTTGGGATTGCAGTGAAATGTGCATGGATGTAGACTGAACTGTTCATAGAATTATTGTTATTAATGCTACTAAATGGTAGCAGAAGAACGAGTTATGAGTTAAAGGAGTGCATCCCTTCTAGAGAGGCAACAGAGAACAAGACTATTTTGCAGGTTTTATTTTGTTCACTTATTCAAGTTTGGTTTTGCACAATAAATTCTATTGTAGGAGTTAAGTGAGGCTCTGATAGAGAATCCACAATTGTCCGATTTTATATTGTTTTTTTCCCAGTTCTTCAATTCCTTTATACATTTGAAAGAATTTCCACATAAAAGATGTTTCATTTTTCTTCAGTGGCACTATTAACATGTACAAAACTTTACTGGGTACAAGTATTCTGTGTGCTGACAGAATTTTAGGAAATCAAGACTAATGAGTGGTCAGGCAGTGCACAAAAATAACTCCAGAAGTCATAGAAACCATACTGAAGGCTGTCCTAAGGAATATAGGGTTTCCATTTCTAAAGGATCAGAATATAAGCAATGAAATAGAGAAATGATTTTCAACCTTTTGAATTTGAAGACAATCTAAAAATATTTTTAGTGGAGAGAAATACCCATATAATATATTTAAGCTTGGAGATAATAAAACAGCTTTTCCAGGGACCACTGACAGGAAGCCCAAGGATCCCCAAGGGTTCACAAGCTACAAGCAAGAAATCACTGAAATTAATAATATCAAATTATCTACTCCATTCTAGCTTTATTTCACAGGTTTGCCAAGGTGTCTTGAATCTACCTTATTAATTATATGGACTTATATTACTATACTCCTTATATATCAGGGAATGCCAAAATAATGTGGAGAAGTGATTTTTTTGAATTTCATTACATCTCATCTAAGAAAATCTACATTTCATGAAGGAAAGAAAAGGAATAAAACAATTATTCCATTCATATACATTGTGTCAGTAATTTATAACCGATTTATCAATGACCATGCAGCTGCACTCACTGTATTTTTTTAAAAAAAACCCCTCATATAATGCTCACACAGTCTCTGAAAGCATAGCATCTTAATAAAGGAAGAGGAAGCCACCAGAGTAATTAGAAAGGTATATTGTGCTGCATATAATGGCAGAAGGATGTTTGTATTATAGTCCAACACATCATTAAGGATACAATTGTTATTTAATGTGGCACAATCATCTTTCTACTCTTCATGAGATCCACTTAAGTAATTACTTTTCTTAGCTCATTGGCTCTATGAACTGACAGTTTAGCAAAGTGCTATGTCTAAGGAAATACTGTATCTCTATTTTTATAATACCCTACCTTTTCAGCTTGACCGTTACTGCTTACCTGGACTGTTATGGCTTACCTGGGACTGGCTATTTTCTCATTTGAAAAACTGTTGAGGAGAGCAGGGAGGAGAGGGGAAAACTGGAATGGGGAGGAAAGAGGGCAAAGAAATACCAAAAGCTTACAAAGCTGTCTTTAAAAATGTAAATATTAAATGAAAAGTGACATTTCCTTTTTTTCTACAGTATATCCCTTTCCCTCAGTCTTGATTTTAAAACATATATACATAAGCATATGGCAAATGAATTGTTTGTACAATGTTTAATCATTTTTGTTTCTGTTAGCAGCAGAACACTAGCTCAGTAGTGCAGCACCTTGAGTTTCTTCTAATCTGATTTTAGGAGGAATAGTTTTACAAACTACAGTTTTCAAGATTTGGGAGAGTACTCTCTAGTGAAAATTAGTGATGAACATTAACTAGCATATTATTTTACCTTATAATGTTTTTGCACTTATGACTGCAATAATATATGGGAGCAAACATGGTCTATATACTCAAAGCTTTTTTGTGTTTGGGTTTTTTTTTTATTGCTGTCATGCATATTTTAATATAAAGTTCAAGACCATCCTGCAGAACAAGCCCAGCATTCAGCAGACACAGCACTGAAGTGCAACATTTAAATTGCTCAACAGAATGCTTTCTTTTTTTTTTTTTTTTTTGTTTTAAACTTAAAACTCTCTTTCAAAGGNNNTTTTAAACTTAAAGCTCTCTTTCAAAGGATGTTGTAGTCTTCGTGTTTGCTAGCATTACAACAAGGTGAGTCTGAAATACCTTTATCTTATTTGGTAGATCTATGTTTGATGCTCTTTGTTTGAATAGAAGTGTCAGCTGTATTTTACCTTATTATATAAAAAAGTTTCAGAATTTAATTAAGGGTCAAGTACCCGCTGTAGATAAATGCAACAGCTAGAGCATATTTCTGATCTCTCTGAAGACTGCAATCATGAAAATTATTATCATTGAGTAAAACTGGTCTCAATGATGGTGACTGGGAGATGGAATCTGTGTTAGTCAGCCATAATTTACATAATAATGGGTTCCGAGTTTTCATCAGCACCTTTTGTTTGTACAGTGCTTACTGCTACAGTAAATTGTCAAAATGTCATTCCTATCCAATCAGCCAGAAAATATCAACAATAAACAAGGCACAAGAAGAAATTCTCTGATTTAAAGTATGGTGGAGGAAACAGCAAAATGGGATATTAGAATAGTTATAGCAGTCTTATTCTGATATTTTCAACAACACTGCTGAACAACTTACGAAACATTATTTTTTAATGAAGCAATGCCACTGAGAGGTTGATGTCTTTAAAAGAATCTCAGCAAACAGTTAGATAACTGGTTTGTTTACATTTATGTTTGTCATTACCTGGTTGTTTCCTCTTCCTCTTGTGTTTGAAATAAAAATGAATAAAGTGGCATCCTGACAAAGAGAACCAGAAGCCACCCTTGTGTGGAACCAAAATACTTGGCTCAAACAGTACTTAATTTATTTCCATGAAATGACAAGTAGTATAAATGTGTCTTTAAAACAGAGAGTCAAAAACTTTAAGAAAATTTCTTTGCATTGTGGTTCATAAAGTCAACACAGTCATTGCCTGTAGATAAACAGAACAAAAAGCAATAAACATTCCTCATGAAGGCCTTCCAGCACAGTGTTCTTAAAAATCTTCAAAAATATGTGATCATGTAGTTGAGTCACCACAGAAAAGACTCACAGTATCTTCTTTTGGAAATGAATAAGAGTTTTAAAATCTATTGAAATGAAGTGTTGACATAAGAAAATACTTTGTAGAGCTTTTAGGTTTCTTTACCATTCACTTTATTTTTCTTGGTTACTTTTAAGGGTTTTTTTCCACTTCTCTGAAAAACCTGCATTGTCCGAGCCCTTTCGATTAAGCAGCTTTCCTGAATGAAAGCACTGTGATGAGGTGGCGGTGCATCAATAAACAGGGTGCCTCTCAAAGCAGGACAGAATACTGAGAAACAGGGCTGATCAGCAGTAATTACTCTGACACTTCATGCAGTACAGGGAATTAACTCCTAGGACTTTGGGCCAAATGGAGAAGTAGTAGTTGATGTTCCACATTGTGACTACTTCAGTGCCTGAACCCATTATAAGTTTCAACAGGGATGGGAATTCACTATATACAGGGCTTTTTTCTTTCTTTCTTTTCCCCTGCCCCCCTAGTTGGGAATGTGAAGCAGAACGCAGAAAATAGAAATAATTCAGGGTGCTGAGCAGGCTGTATTTCTGGGTTTGTGTTTTGTTTTGTTTTGTTTTGTTTTACTGAGGTCTTTGCATTAATTTTTCATTAAATCAGAAATGTTTCAATAAAGGGATGCCCATAAGAACCATATTTATGGGAATGCATCCATCACATTGAGGAAGTGGAATTGCTCTAAGGCAGACTTGCAGAAACTAAGGTACACAAAAACATGTAGCAGGAGGGGAAATACAGCTAAAAAGGCAACTAGTTAGCAGCTGCCACTATGACCTTTAACTGCATCCATGGTAACTGGGCTAAAGATGGAGTTCCATTTTATTATTCTCACACCCACAATGTTAAGCCTGTGAATCCCATTGCAATTTAATGGCTGAAATCAGAAGGCAGATCTGTGTTCATTGGACCAGTGCCGACATCCTCTTAGCTAATGAGTGCAATAAACATTTTCATGCCAGGAAACCAATGCAAGTGGAAATATTATGCCATGCAGAAATCTATCCCCCAAACACAAAGAAATGGTCAGTAAAGTCAGTCCTTTACGTTCATTTGCATATACTGTAATTTTTCAGGTTTTAGACCACTCATCTTTGGAGCAGGAAGATACTTAACTCATACATTCTTTTATACTGTGACATGCAACTGCATTCAATTTATATTAAGAGTCGTGGGAAGAATTACATATTCCAGAGTTAATGACTATAGCTGCCTCCAATTATTTTCCTAAAGAAATCTTATGTTTTTAAATAGTATTTTTGCTTCCATGCACCTAAAATGTATTTCATCCATTTGCAGGCTATGTTCAGTATGACCAGCTGAGCAAAAGACAGTAAACCAGCAAACTCTTTCAAAAAGAAAGAGGGCTTTCTTCTAACTTTTGTTGCTATTGTAACATGACTCATACAGTTTTTCTTAAGCACCAGTGACAACAATGTCATATCTTTGCCATGTGAGCTGAAAGCAAGACATATATCATCCTTATTTGGACTGAAGAACCAGAGCAACAACAGCATTTAAAAGGATCTGTACTGGATGAGTCTTTGAGATCTCAAGCACTTCCAGCTCTCAAGTTCTGTGGTATCCTGTGAGGTATGGAGTGGAGTTAAGAATTGATTCATAAGCCTTTACCTGCAAAAAACCTAGTAGGTATGAGGAGTAGCCATAATTATTTAAAAAGTCATAAATATAGCAATTTAGCCACATACAGCCATTCAGTTATTTCTCTGTCTTACCTCCCAGACTCCCCTAAAGAAGGAGCATAATTCTAATAACACAACAGACCAGGGTGAAGAAGAAAACTCTGAATGCATAACTGTGCAGCTGGGAAATGAAGGTCACCAAAGTCTCCTTGAACTCTTGGGTAAACCCAGTGTATTTGCTTCAAATGTTGCAGTCAAAGACGTAAAACTACATTAGTGAACTCATAAAGAGCGTTATGTGAAATATCCCTGCTTCTCACACTCAACTTCTTCCTCTGTCTTAAAATATCCAGAATTTTATTTTTGTTAAAATGTTAGCCTGGCATAAGGAGAGAGGGCTTAATGACTTCCCCTGACAAGAACTACATGTATTTTTTTTTCTTATGGAAGACTGCCAAATATCCTTTGTGATAAAAAGCTTGAACTATTTTGCTAACAGAAGCCACTTGTTCTCGTAACTGTAAAGGTCAGACAGAAAATAATTTTGGTGTTTCTTATCTTTTAAAATAATGTCACTTTTTATCATTATGGTAACATTTTTGGACAACAAAGAAAAGAGAAAACAGTAGATGTGATGCCCCAGACTACCAGGTACACTATTTCTTAAAAGACATTAGGTTAGAAAAGCTGTTAGCCAATTATACCAAAGACTGGAAATGTCACAAAAGCCAATGAAATCTCCTTGGTAACATTCAGAAATAATATGCTTTGGATCATACTGTATATTAAATGACAACTGTCAATTTAAAAAAGAAGTCCTCTAAAATCTTTGATGTATGACAATTCAGAAGTTGAAACACACTGTTCTTAACATTTAATATCTTTGAGATAAAAAGCTTTTGACGTGTTAACTAATGTGAAGGAATAAGTGCTCCTCTCATTTTCCTAACACAGTACTGGACTGTACTGAGTAGCTTTTTGTGATAAATGTCATAAGAAGCAAGGTGATATATAACAATTTTATTTAGTTAAGTATATGCATTTATGTCTGTTACATTACATAACAATAGAGATAGGTGAGAATTTCTATCCTAAATATTGTTCTTTGGTACATGCAGTATTTATTTCAGCTAAAATGGGCATTTGAATAGGCATTGATTGTCAATATTATCTAATCCACTTCTCTGTCTGGGGCTACAGTACAGCATAATTCAGAGGAAGCTATGAGTGCCTGAATATGCAGCCATTCCAGGATAAAAAGTCTTTGAACTGCATGTTAGTTGTCTTTTTATTGTTTGGGGGGGTTTTGGGTGATTTTTTTTGTTTTTGTTTTTGTTTTTCCCAACAAAAGTAGAAATCATTCACAATCTCTAGCTTCAGGCACCTCCACGGGGCAGTGCTGGGTGGCGATGCTGGGCTCATTGCTTCAGCTGGGCTCCCAGAGTCATCGACTACAGAGGATGCTTTCTCCTACTCTAAGAGAGTATCTCAGTAGTTAATGCAGTGGCTTAAATCTGTATGCCTTTGACTAGGTTCCAGCTGGAAGCCTCACATTTTCAGGATAATCTTAAAATGAATCCTATCAGGTTTCTCTTGGTAAACTTCTCCTGGCACTGAAGCAATGGAGCTCAGTAATGACATTCAGAAAAAAACCTGACCCTAGGTAAAAGGGTGTGTTAGTGAATCTAATTCATAGGTTATCAGGTAATATGAAGGTGGTTCAGCAGAGACATTTAAGGTACAAATTAAGAGTTGTCTAAATTAACACCCTGTAAAAAAGGAGATTAGAGAGCTAAATAAATACTAAGCTTTTAGGCATGTTGACTGGCTTTGATGAATTGTGTGTGTGTGCTAATTGTTAGGCACAGTGTGGATGGGGTTTTGTGGCCCTGAAAATATCATGTTGAAGGTCTACACTGCTCAGTTGTTGCCCAATATGTATGAAAGTGATTCAAATACAAATCTGTCCCCCCAAAAAGGAAGACTCACAAGCAGTATAGACCTCAACAACTGGTACCAATGGACTCTGGGGAAAAGATTAGTTCCTGAACCTCTTCTAATTAATGGTATAGACACAGGCTAGAAGCACTGCTGTATATTTCTTCAGGTCAGCTGCAGATGTTTTGCAGTGATTTTACTGAAGAGCAAACCACAAGTTAACCATGCAAAGACTCGGGAGCTTTATTAACTCAATCAGTAAATCTTTATACTTATGCTGCATTCACCAGAATAAAATTGAATAGCAGACAAAATGGTGGTACAACAGTTGTCTAGAAGGTAATAGACATGACCATCTGGGAAGTCTTTCTGATCCCAAAAGCAAAAGACAGAAAATACTCTTGTTGAAACCTTGGTTGCACAATACATTTGAAGATGAAGATTTCGCTGTTGTGGAACACAGGGGCACTGAGGCCTCATTGTGTTAGACCAATGAGATGCACAAACAGAGAGGGTTCCATCTCACAAGTAGGGTAGGTACTGTCTTCGGTTGAAGAGTAGATGAATCATCTAAAGTGACACTACTAATTGAAAACTTTGTGTTCACAAGTATAATATGGACCTAAGCTATATATATCTCAGTAGAATCTATGAAATGCACAGAATTGATATAAGCAGCTGGAGGAACGAAGTAAAAATGTATGCCAAACAGCTATAAACAGAGTGGCATTTTAAATTTTTGCTCAAAGAAAACAATCTACATATAGTGCAGAAATTTCAGAAAGTTCGGGTGGCAAAACACTTTGTTATGATGTTGACAGTACAAACTTCTTAATAAATATTTCTGGTTCAAATCTGGAAAAATTAAATTTGTATATATAGGTTTGTGTTGTATGAATAATTGAATTTTGTTCTTTATTAAATGACATATTTCATTTCGGGTAAATATGAACAGGTATTTTTCTTTGTATTTCCAGCATATAGAAAAATAACATTTTAAAGAGCATTTGGATTTGGTCTTAATAACAAAATATGTACCTAGGTACTTAGAAAATGTGGTGGAACTTCAGAAGGTATTCAGTACAGAATTCCTTTATCTCAGTGCTTACACCATTTTTTTTTCCTTCTATGTGACAAGAGAACAGGATCCTTTTTCCCAGAGAAGAAGAGGGAGATTTGGACTTTCCCAATTCATGAGTGACTGATATATGTGGAAGTAAAAGTGTAAGAAAGTAGACTCCTTTCTGTTTTTAGCATGACATTTAAATCCTACCATAACTATTTGCCTTACAACTGTTGATCCATTTCATCCTGAATTCTGCAATACTTTTAGATGCATCAAAAATAATGTCTTTAGACATTAACCATTCCAAGGGGGAAAACAGTTCAGCCCTACTGCTATCACATAAAGAAGATTTTGCATTAGTAATCAAAGAAGGTGCAGAACAACAAAACTAGTGATTAACATTCTGAAATCAGAAGTACTGGATAGCCAGCACTTAAGCAATTGGAAAAATGTTCAGTACATTGATGACAATTTTGAGCAAGTCCTGACATATAGGGAACACCACAGAAAGTAACCAGACATGTTACATGTCAGACCCCTTTCCCTACTACTACTCTTATGTAAAACAATCCCAATCTGACACAAGATATTTCTCCTCTTATTTCAAAAGAATTGGTACCCAAGGAGTAATTCTAAGTGTTTTGTTAACAGTCCAGAATTCAGTGTAAAATTACTTGTGGAAGAAATTATGAACAAGTTAGGGGTAAACAACAAAGGGAATATTGTGGAGGTGAAAATGATTACTTAGTAAACTAGATTATTAGAAATAAAATGTTTTAATGGAGCCAAATCCTTCCCTTTCTAGAAATGAGGATGAAAACCACAGAACTGAATAACTGAAAAGAGTGTCTTAAAATACAGAGGATTCATACTACATAAGCAACAAAACAATAGCTCAGAAGGCCCAGTATGACTGCTGACTGGTCGCTGGGGGAGCAGGAAAGCTGATCTTTCTGTTATAACTTGGGGAGGACAACGCTGGAGCATTGCATCAACTCTGCAGTCCTCATTTTTGGAAAGACACAGTGGAGCTACTGGAAAGGGTAGAGACGAAATATAGAAATGTTTTAAAATGGGAAAAAAAATGCCTTCTGGTGAGAGATTTGGATCTTTCTGTTTATGAAACAGAAGATTGAGAGGTGACTTGCTATGGCATATATACCTTCTCAGGCAGAAAATAATGGATATGAAAGGACTCTGTAATCCAGTGGAGGAAGGGATAATAAGAACCAAAGGCTGGAGCCTGGAGCCAGATGAATTCAAATTGGAAATAAGGCACACACTTTTAATGCTGATAGCTATTAGCTATCAGAACATATTATAGAGGGAAGTGGTGGATTTTCCATCTCCTGAGATCTTCAAATCAAGATTAGATGACTCTCAGGAAGATATACTTTAGCTGCAGAGACACTATTTGGCTCAAGGTAGGGATAACTGTGTGAAAGATAAGTGCCTATGATCAAGAAAAAAGTAGATTAGATGATCTAAGAGTTCCTCTTTGCTTCTTACACTATGAAAATTTGAAAATCTGCAGTATGTAGTTGCAAGTTAATCTGAGTCTTCCACCCCAGATTTAGCCCAGCCAGGTTACTAGCACGTTGAAGTGAAATTCATACCCCTTCTCTCACTCTTATATCCCTTTGCTGAGTTTACCCAGAGGGAAGTCGGATTTATTGCTGTTTGCTTTCTTTCAGGATTTTGCAAAGGCAATGCTTCATGTTGGAAAAAATTAATGGAAAATATCTGCAACTGCTGTTCAGACTTTTATTCATGGTTCATTTCTAGAAGAGCTCAAAAGACGTATCATGGTCTCTACCACATACTTCTAGGAGTGTGGTATGGCAAAATGCAGAAGGATTGTGTTGGCTGTACCAGCTACTAATTTTATTATTTATCTGACTTTGTATTTGCAGTCTTTACTCCCAAGCCACTGCAATTACTTAGAAACCCCTGCTTCACATGTGAGCAAAGGGATCAAAGGTAATGGTGCACAGAAGTTGTAAATTTGCTATTATGTTAAATGACAAGCTTTATTAAAGGCTGCTGTGTAGTCCTCATAGGGAAAGACCATGGGAATATATTTGGTCTGATCAGGCAACTGGCATAATTTGGTTACAGAGCTTGTATTTCAAAAGACCACAGACTAGTGGTGACACTAACAAGAAATGTAGGTATAACTGCAGAATATCAGTTTTGGTGATATGGCGTGCATTTATTTATTTACCTCAGACATTGGCTTAAAATTTCTGGTTTAAAGCCTGATTTTATTATGATGAGAGGAATAGAAAAGAGCTGTGCAAAGTAATGTACATAGGAAAAAAATTAAGGTAAAAAGATTGCATTAACACAAATCAAGTGGAAAAGAAAAACTCGTTGCATATTTGGAAGCGAACAGCTGAAATTATGGTGCAAAAGAAAAAGTTTATGCACAACAATTCAATGGACTCTGAAGGCATAAGTAATTTTATTTAACTTGAGCTGTCAATGTCTCAAGTTGTCATCGTAGATTCCCTCTAAAGGCAATGGAGAATAAGAGGTGCTTTTAAAACATGATTCATCTGACCTATTTTAGCCATCTACTTCAGGATGAGATGAATCACACCCTAAAGTGCCTATTTCTCTCCATTGATTATGAAAAGAGTCTATGGTGACAACCTCAGATGTAGATGTCTCAGTTATAGATTTTTGTATTTTGTCCGATGAATCCCACTATTATAGCCTATAGATTCTGACACATCTTCACTTTTCTCCATAATTTCTTATTGAAAAAAACAGCTAGTATGGAGAAATAGAGGAGATATACATTTCTATCGGGTCCAATTTACTGTAGAATGGCTGGGAAATTGACATTATATGTATCAAATGTTGACAATTTGGCAAAAAAAATCAACCCCCAAAATACTTCTGTTGAGAAAGAAAATAATTCTCTGTGGAAATACTGTCAAGAGACCTCATGGCAGCGACAGTTCAATACTTCAGGCTTCCAGTCTTCACTGTAGGGACAGAGCGTCTGCCTGGACTACATATTCCAGGATTCATCCTGGTTCCTTCCATTGGTGATCCTGGTGGTGCTGCTTGGAATTCCCATGGTAATGACAAATCACAAGAGATGAATCCAGCCAAGGAGCCAGAACTAGTCAGAGAAGATTGGGAGCATGAAGGAGTGAAAGTACATGTTCTACAAGGTGTCAAAGTGGCACACTTCTAACAGAAGTATGTAGAGTGTAGATACAATGATTCAAAGTTTCAAATAAGTTAATGTTTCAAATAAGTTAATGTTTCAAATAAGCACATAACATTTCAAAAAAGACAGTTAGTTTGGAATGAATTCCTGACTTCTCAATATCCAGACTGATTATACAGTCTTCAAGGAAAGCTGACTTATGGTTGTATGCTTATTCCTTATTTTGCTGCTGTATTTCAAGGCTCTTCGTAATCTAAGTCCCCACACACTTTGGTAGGCCTATGATCATATTTTCATTTCTGTCTTCCCTCTCCCCCTCTCTCTTCCTCCCCCTCCTCCCCTCACCTTTTCTCCTCTTCCCTTCCCTTCCCAAAGCTTCCCAAACTTTCCCTTCCCAAAGCTTCCCAAACCTTCTTCTTACTTCCTCTTTCAGCCTTTTGTTTTCTCTCTTGTCACCGAACTGTGGATAGTGCTAATAAATTTAATACTCATTTTACCAATGTGTAGTTAGTAAAAAGTACTTCCCAGTATGGAGAAGGGCACAGAAAAACACACACAAATTGGATATGTTTGACAAGTTATGAAATCAAATTTGAGTGCAAAGATATGCATAAGTTAAGTTCAGAAATATCTTTGAAGATAAATCTTATGTGTAACATTTCTAGAGATAACATCACGTTCAACTTACTCATGTGCATAAAACAGTGAATGGTCTAAACAAATTTTGCTCTTCAAGAAGCCAGAGATTATGACTCCTGATTCCAGCTGAAGGGAATTGAAAGGTAGAAAACTTAATTTCAGGGTTTCCTTTAAAAGAAAATCTGTTTTAAAAAGAAGACCAAAGGCTGAAAAGCCTCTGAGGTTTTGAGTTTCCTTCAGGAAGTTCTGCTGATTTTGCATTATTAAAGCTAAGATGGAGAAACAAGCTACTCTTAGTTTTATTTGGAATTTAAAGTCATCCACTTATAAGAGGGCAACTAAAAATGATACCATTAATTATACTGTGTTACACAACCCAAAGCTCTAATGACATAGCCAAGAACTCCAAAAAAATTGGCCTTTTAGTAACATTTTGCATTTGATTATGTATTCACGTATTATTTATTTTTACAGATGTCACCCAAATCTTGATGCCCTCTCTAACTTCCAAGCTGCCACAGCCTCCTCAGTTCAGCATCTTTCCCATAGGTAGTCTTTACTTTGACTCCATTTTCACTCATTGTTGTTAAATTCTTTGTCAATTCACCGTTCCCTGTAACAACCTCATCTCAGAATTTTTAGTTGGGCTTAGACATCCTTAAACTCTTATGGTCTCTGTTCTAGCCAGGAAGATCCCCATCTGATTTATTTGTATGCCTTTTCTGTGCTAGTTTCACTAGTTAGATCCATTGCCTGACTCTCTGCGTCAGAGAGTAAGGGCTTCCTACTTACTTCCTAAATCTCCATCCCAATTCACTCTTCAGTGGGATGTGTGTGTATGTGTGTGTGTGCTTTGACTAACTCCCTGCAAGTTTGGGACTGACTGTCTGGAGAGCAGCTTTGTTAAGGATCTCAGGGGAAGTATAAACATGGACCAACAGTTCATGTTCCTTGGTAGTCATGAAAGCTAATGGCATCTTGGGATATACTAACAAATTAGCTCATCCAGCCAGAGCTCTTCTATGGTTCCATATTAATTGTGTTAATGGTATGTTGAGGGGATGATTATTGTCCTATACTTGCCCACATCCATATGCTGTGTTTGGTTTTGGGAATCCAATTCAAGTAAGACATAAATAAATATAACCTAGGGACTACAGCACATTTCCTATAAAGAATGTCTGTGGCAACTGGGTGTTGTTCAGCCTGAAATGATGGCTTCAGGGCCACCTTAGAGCCACCTTTCAACACCTATCAGTAGGCTACTAAGATGGCAGAAATGAGTCTATCACTGAGGTGCATGGCAAGTGAACAAGAGATAATAGACTTAACTGGAATGGGGGAGGTTCTGACTAGATATAAAGAAAAACTTTTTTAACTGTGATGAAAATAAAGCACTAGAGTAGGTTGCCCACAGAGGCTATAGAATCTACTCTTGGAGGTTTTCAAGACCTGATAACCAGGCTTCTGAATTCAATGTTGACCTTATCCTTAGCAGAAGGTTGGACTAGAGACTTCCTGACAACCCTTTCAACCTATGTGAGTCTGTGATAGTGTGAAACCTCTGTTGAAAATGTTTTCCCAAAAGTTCCTCACTTGTCCAGGTTAGCATGGGTTTGGATTTATATCAATGCTATGAATCCTTTTAAAATTTCAAGCCTTTGCTCTCAGGCACAGAAGACTTGAGGCACTTCAAAGGAAAGACTTCCAGATATTTTTTTTTCAGGGTGTACAAAACAAGATTATCTGCCTGTACTCATTGTTGGATACTACTGAGTGGTTTTGTCTGAAATATTTGAAGGAAGCAAAATGAAGTCCAAAGCAAAGTGAATATAAAAAAAAAGTCTGATTCTCAGACTCTTGCTGGTCTACCACGAATGCTACCAAAATTGCTGCTAATCCATCATGACTACAGTGAAAGCTCAGCTCCCCACACCACCAGCTAGACATCACATGTTGAAAACCAGGCAATTTGCCAGACACTAGTTCTTTTTTAGTGGGAAGTCATGGTTTGGCAAATAAAGAGGTAAACCAGAATACAGTCTATTTTATCATCTGTTCTCAATGCACTATATTTTTTTAAGTGGTTTGGTATGGAGTGCATAATTCAATGTATTAGCTAGTTGTAAAAATTTTGCCTGATATCAGCTGTAATTTTATAATTGTATTTCTCCCCTCTCTCCATGCCCCTCACACCCCCAAAAAATGCTTATTGCTGACCAGCTATAAGGTTTCCCCCTGAGATTCCCAGAGTATTTCCAAATATGTGTGACTTATCCAAGAGATGAGTGCTGATACCCAGCAAAGTTAAATGAAAATGAAAACAAGGCTACATCTGTAAGTAATGATAGAGGATGGCCAGCAACAGAAAGAGAAAATAGAGTGCATTTTGTCATATTTTATGATGCATAAGCTTGGAAGATAGAGCAATGTTGATTAAACTTGGAATCTAGGAGTTTCTTGTAGAAAAAGGTCTAATAAAAAAAAATGAACTGCGGAAAAAATTACACTGTAACATGATGGAAAGTATCTAAAAAGAGGAATACACAAAGAAAAGAAAAGCTGAAATTTAAAAGCCTCAAAAAGTATTTTCCTAAATGAAATCCATCAGTATAGAAGAGAAAGGAAAAACACAGAAAGATACTTGCCTACATGTGTTTGAATGGTTATCAAAAACTGTTGATTAAACTCATAAAGGATTTTATAAGTGAACTTTATATATGG
This sequence comes from Sakesphorus luctuosus, assembly GCA_013396695.1. Lineage (NCBI taxonomy): Eukaryota > Metazoa > Chordata > Aves > Passeriformes > Thamnophilidae > Sakesphorus > Sakesphorus luctuosus. Next base: position 185,225 of record VWZD01011596.1, read on the forward strand.
AAGATCCTTTGGGATTTAAGAAACTGTGTCTACGCTAAGACTGACAGCTGATTTCACCATTTTCATTGCATATTTTCTGAAGAAGCCAAGAAAAAGGTAACCAATTGGTAAGATGTTCAGAATGAGCAGAACTACAGCAGAACCCAGATACACCTACAGCTTTATGTGCAGCAATTTTCAGGTCTGGAATAGGAAATGGACTTCCTTGTAATAAAACCTTTAGAGTCCTGAAAACAGGAGTGAGAATCTGTGATACTACCTTCAGAAAATCTGCTAGAGTTTTCCTGACTTCAGGATGTCTCTGCCTCTGCTGTAAGTATTCATTTAAAAAGTACAAAGACTTCATCAGAAAACTCTCTGTGTTCCTTGTCACTTTTGTCCATTTATGTAAGTGAGGTATGTGATGGCCTCTCATTGAATTTTTGTCTGAAATTTAACTCAGTTGGGTTCTACTTATCCACACCAATATCTTGCACGTTTCTGAGTCACCTCACTCAAGTCTGAAGGGTTATTTCAGTGTAGTAGCTTCCAGAGTCCTTCCTCATTGGATATTTCCGAGTAGATATTGATTTTAATTCTTGTAGTCTAGGAGTTTGGGGGCAGACCTAAGTGATGGCAAGCTTTGCCCTGGATGAATACTGTTCTCCTAATCATCTGTACCACTGCAGTTACTCGCCAGACCACCATTTCCTGAGGCCTAGATAAAAATATTTCCTTCACCACAATGACCCTGGGGGAATAAAAAAAGAAAAAAAACAACAAAACCAAAACAAAGCTGAACTTTCCATACAGACCTTTTATTTTAAACAGCCAATGTCATATTTCTGCCAAACTTAGAAGGTGGTTTTGATTATGTAGCTTTCCACTACCATGGAATTAATATAGAAAAACTTGTGTTCTTCAGGGAGCCCTGTCATACATCTGCAAAATAAGGTTCTTTTTATGTACCTACACATTAACATTGACATCCATTCCCTCATTTAATTAACAACATTTGAATGTTGTTTCCTTTCATGTAGTAATTGTATTTTTTTCCTAAAAAGATCTCTTGTTCTGTAGGGAGATACAATTGGAAAAAGCTACGATTTGCCCAGAAAAAAACCAGTAACAACAAGAGGTTCCTTTTTACCCCATAGTTTTAGAATCTGGCCTTTCCTAGTGACTTTTGAGAAAAAATCTGATGTGGGAAATGAACCTCTAGATATTGACTTGAGGGGAGAAGTTTCTAAATTTTTTTGTTTGTTTCAGTGAGTTCAAAGCTAACATGCTGAGTGTGGGAATTTTCATATCTTTAGGACCCTGGTAGCAACCATAAATAGTTGTGGTTGCTAATGTAAGTACACGTGCTGGAGAATCTAGAGGATGTTTTAAAGGAGTTCAATTGCAAAGAAGGAGCAGCTAAAGCTGCATTAGTAATACTTCACTTTAACAGCCAGATAAAGGATATATGGTGAAGGAATGCAATCCAGTGTTCACTACCTACTTGAATTTCTTTAATAATGCCAACAACCTCATGAATATTAAAATGAGTCCTGGGTTATGTGTCCTTATGTAAGGTGTTCCTCTTGTATTTGATAAATGGTGTCCATGCAGTGATTAAAAAGAAGAAAAGAGAGAAAAGTAAGGTTAGATCACAGGGGAAAAGTCAACTTGTTGGGAAGAGTCTTAGTACTCTTTGTTCAGTACTCCATCTAAAGAACTAGGAGAGAATGTGTAAATTGTTTGTGTTTTTTAAAAATCTGAATTTAAGTGTATGAAATTCTTCTGTTTATGAAACATACATATGTGTGTACAGTAAGAAAACATTGTATTGATTTTTGTGGATTTTTTACTTTACTGAAAAATTTCTTCAAATTAAATACTTTTAACACATGGGTGATAATTATTCTCTTACAATAAGCTTAGTCTTTTCTGGTAATTTTTCTGGTGATGAAACCAGTAAGAAAGCAGATAAACTTTGCAGTTAGGATAGAAATAAGCTTTTTGAGTAGATCTGGGATAAGACACCTATACATTTCTCCAAAAATCTCTAATAAAAAGGAACAATTTATTCTGAACATTTTTTAAATTAATAATTCATTAATAATCTTATTTTTATGTGAGGTTTTGTAGAAGTGGAAATTTCTAAAGAGCAATCATAAGACAACTTTTAAGAATACCCTTTCCAAGAAATTTGGAAAAACAGCAGGAAGAGAAGACTTGTAACAGACATTTTTAACTAGTTGTGTGCATCCAAATGAAGAAATAAAAGTTCTGAAGGGTTGTATGAGCAATATCAAAATACGTGTTATGCTGGAGATTTATTTCCATCTCAAATTCTGGCACTTTTTCTAGCATATATTACCTCCCTTTGTCCCTCTCACCGGTCCCCACATTCATTTGCCTTGAAAAGAAGACATTTTGCACTGTTTCCTGAAGAAAAGCATTTTTGATCAATTAGATCGGAAACAGCTTCTGTATTTTTGAAACAAAACCCGTGGAAAAAAAAATAAAAACATCTTACTGATAGTAGTTTATCCCCTTTAATACCTCCATTAATATTAAATAAATCCTGCAAATAGGGTGCCTCAGTTTTGGAAAATATATTAATTGGGTGTGTGTCAGGAATAAAATCCAGGAACTCACTTTAAATATTTCTCAAATCAAAAGCTTCTTGTTCTTAACAGCTAACCCATTTAGATTTTCCTTCCAACTCCCCCTTCCAAATATCAGCTCCTTCAGCTGACTGCTACACTCCAGTGCTGTCTGTATAGGTTACAAGCAGTGAAATACATTACAACCATCCTCATTTATACTTGTCCTGGTGTCAATGTTACTTCCGTAGATAGCTGAAAAACTACGCAATTTTTCCTAATGCTCAGAGCCAAATTTACTAGCAAGCATCTCTGTAATCTGCAATGAAGTGCTGAGGTTTTTTTGAGAGTTTGTCCCAAAGTACCTTTGAAAACCAAAAGAAGATTCTGAACGTGCAAGTCATTTTCTGATTTCATAATATTAACATGTAAATCACACATATATAACTGAAAAGAATGTTACAAATGCAAGCAAAGTCAGCTAATTTTATTAAGGATTTTTATTATCAATAATTCATAGGTCTTTTAGTTAGTAGTGTATATTTCAGGCATTGCTGAGCAATAACAAATTATTTACTGATAGAGTAGGAAGCATGAAACTTTAGAAGACAAATCTCTTACAAGCCCAAAACTTCAAATAAGTTTTCTTAAATGTTCTCCTATGAATCCATCCACTAAAATCAATTAAATTACTCATGTGCATAAATTTAAGCATATGCAAAACTACTTGAAGACAGGAGATTTAGCTGTTAATTATTTTAGGTCACTGAAGGAAATGGAGGCCACAGTGTCTCCCAGAACAGGTGACAAATCTGCTTAGAAAGGTAATGTGGAAGTGGCATAAGGAAATGGTGTATAAAGCAATCTTATCCAGGAATACATAAGCACACTGATGCTGCCATAGAGCATCCAGCTGTGGAGTGGCTGATCTAGGTAATTATATTGCAAAATCTTTAGAGAAGACATCCCATACAGATTTTAAAAAATAGAGATTAGGGATTCAGGTAGCTGCTGGATGCATAATTTACTCCAAATAATTTGTTAGACAAATCTCATCTCCTTTTTCTATTTGTGAATTGTACAAGAGCAGTTTATGACTTAGATTTATTATTCAGAATTATTCCCTGAATGAAGGTGTATCATTTATGAACACTTCACTGTGAGTGTTTGATATCCAAAATTTAGCATTCAATATTGTTATGTTGGTTAGTTCAAACAGGACTCATCACATGTTGTGTTTTTCTGAGTGGAAGTAACTCAAAGTCAGGTTTTCTATTGCAAACCATCATATTTCAGAATTCAAAAATCACTTTCTATTCCCATTTTGCAGCAATCACAAGACAACTCACAAACATTCTGGCTAAAGGCACATTTGTTCAAAATTAAATCATTATTTTCATGGAATTATTTTGTCCTATTACATCTCTATTTATGTCCTATAACTCAGCTATAACAAGAAGGTTTATCAAAAGATATATCATCATTTAAAATCCCAAACTAATAGGGATAATTTTGTCCAGCTGCATGATCCCCCAGCTGGGATAATGTGGAATGTCCCATGCTTTATTCATCAGTCTTAATATGTTAAGAATGAAACTTCCAAAAGTGACACCAACAAAGACTTAAATATTTAGCTGTCTAAAATCAGTCAGTGGAAATGTTTTAGAAAGAAGAGACTCATATACGTTTTTATAATCTTTTCCCGTATGCTCATTAAATGAGAGAGATTTCTATCTTGGTCCTTTTTCTGGAAAACTACTTCCCGTATCATGGAACAAAACTTTTCTGTAGTTCTCCTGCTGCTAGAAAATCCCATGA